>OFHU01001006.1:0-246610 GCA_900245905.1 Lacerta viridis | reverse complement strand
TGGGTTACGGTGATAGAGAAACAGGTGATGTTGGGATGAGGGAAGCATGTGTGTCCCCCCATTTGCAAGGAGAAGGGGGGATAAAAAAATTGGGGATGGGGGTCTGCTACAGTCATTCTACTGATTTCTAAATATCACAGGGGGAAAGTGAAAACTCAGGGACTAATAGACACAGGGGGATTTGTTGCCATCCCTGTTTAAACCACTCTTCATTTTCTTTCCACCCTGATAAAAGCAGTTCCCCCTAGGGCTGTCCAATCATCATCTTCTCCTGACCACCACTGGTCATTCCTTCCCAAGTGGAATGCCCTCCCACCAGATGTCAAGGAAATAAACAACTACCTGACTTTTAGAAGACATCTGCAGGCTGTCCTGTTTAGTGAAGTTTTTAATGTTTGGAGTTCCACTGTGCTTTTAATTCTGTTGGAAGCCACTCAGAGTGGCTGGGGAAACCATAAATATAAATAATTTGTTGTTGATGATGATGTCAGAGTATCTGGGGAAAATATAAATAATTTGTTGTTGTTGTTCCCAAGGGATCTTTTTTCATTTGTTTACAAGTAAAAGAACCACCCCACATTACAACAACTGGACAGGCTATAATTTATGGAATGCTTGGAAATAATTTTAGAAGCAAGAAGCAAAAAGACCCTCTCTTGGACTCAAGAGAGTGAAACACATTGCATTGGACTTAGTATATATGTATGATATCGCTTGTAATAGTTGTCATGATGAAAGTAAAGTGAAGTGTGGGGCATCTACTTCATCAGTAGGAAGTCTTGGGTGAAACTGCTGCATCACTCTGCATGACTTAGAAAAATAGCTAACATTATATCAGTTGTATAAAACTTCAGTCTGGTCTACCTTCTTGCTGCTATGGTGTTTGAGAGTGTTAGATTCAAGAGCAGAACTGTACCCTGAGGATGTAGTGCAATGTCTATTGCACATTTTGGTTGCATGCACACACCTGAAGTGGTAACCCCTCACGGCGAATGAATATCTGTTTCTCTCTGTTTCTCCTTTTCCTAATCTTAAATTCCACTCTCCAATATTTCCACATCAGTTTGTAATATACTTTTTTTTTTAAAGAAAATTCATCATTATTTTAGTGTGAGTTTCCCCTGATAATACACGTTTTTATGCAACCCCCCTAACATAGTTCACCTGTGTGGTCTGTTTCCACCAATACATGCATTTTTGTACATATTAATTAGTTAGAGAACTACAGGGCAAAATCCAGAGGAATGCATTTTGAAGGATAGATGTGATTCAGTTCACTTATTGTTCTGGAAAGTGCAAAACCAAATTGCATTTCTGCCTTACCCCAAGTGTCCCCACATAAAGGATCCCCCTCCAGCTCTCCCCACAATAGAAGATAAGCATCTTTCATTTGTCTTGATAGTATATGATTCATGCTTCAGCAAAATAAGAGGTAGTACCATTTTTTAATTTCTTGTCTGTGGAGCTCCAGAATTAGGTTTCCTCTTCAAGCTACTTGGCTAATTAGAAAAATGAGTCATATTCATCTTCATTTATTTCCTGGAAGTCAATGTCATGAGATATTGAAATCCACATTACTGAGAACCAGGCTAATATTATGCATGAAGGATGTTTGGACTGGAGTTAATAAGTGAAAACTGCCAAAAGTGAGCTTAATTTTTTGTTATAATGTGCAGTAATTAATGATCAGTGTTTTCATAACACTGAGCTGAACTTAATGTGATTTTACACTGCAGCAGGAATCCTCAAGCCCACTGCCTTGGATGGGACATAAATGAGCTACTCTGGAGTAAGCAATGTGAGGCCTACAGCCTGGGAAAAACTGTTTTGATTCAACCTCTTCTCATGTAAATAGCAAGCCCTGGCTTTTACTCGCTACATAAAGCTGGCACTCTGCTATATAGCTATAAACACAAAGAGCAGATGTTTGATTTAAAGCAAGCCTGTAACGCCATGCCATAGCAGAGACAGGGGAGCTTAAGGAAATGACAGCACTGCCGGTTCTGCTAGCATGCCCTAATAAGAGCTGGCAACTTCACAGTGTGTGTCATTATAGACTGTCATCATGAAAGATTATGAGAGATAGCAAGTTGGCAGAAGGATTACAGCATACACAATCTCTCCCATTTAATCTATCCTCTCCATTGGTAGCAGAGAACAGAACTGCAGAACTTTACCTGTTAGAAACGGGCAAAAAGTAATGTAAAAGTAAAGGACCCTGGATGGTTAAGTCTAGTCAAAGGCGACTACGGAGTGTGATGCTCATCTCGCTTTTCAGCTGAGGGAGTTGGTGTTTGTCCAGAGACAGCTTTCTGGGACATGTGGCCAGCATGACTAAACTGCTTCTGGCACAATGGGACACTCTGACGAGTGCCAAAATGCATGGAAATGCTGTTTAGCTTCCCACTGCAGCAGTACCTATTTATCTACTTGCACTGGTGTGCTTTCGAAATGCTAGGTTGGCAGAAGCTGGGACAGCAGTGGGAGCTCACCCCATCACACAGATTCAAATCTCCAACCATCTGATCAGCAAGCCCAGTTGGCTCAGTAGTTTAGACCACAGAACCACCTGCATCCACTACCAGGACATGGAGACTGTGGACCTCACTTGTTTGAGAACTGGGCCCTTTGTACCAGAGATCCAAAGTCCACTGCACTGGTTTTGTAACATCAGGGCTTGAGTCTTGAGCAAATTGTGATCTGGTGGGTTGAGGGAGGTCAGGCAGGGCTTCAACATGCACCCCCCCCCAGCTATTCGCTCATGCATAGGCAAACTTGGCCCTCCTGGTTTTTTTGGGACTACAACTCCCATCATCCCTGACCACTGGTCCTGTTATCTAGGGATGATGGGAGTTGTAGTCCCAAAACATCTGGAGGGCCGAGTTTGCCTATGCCTGGATTAGCTGAAGGTTGAGGCCATGTAGGACTCCCTGTGAAAAACTTCTGGGTAAGGCTAGCTTTTAGAAGACATCTGAAGGCAGCCCTGTTTAGGAAAGCTTTTAATGTTTAATAAACTATTGTATTTTAATATTCTGTTGGTGGAGACCCAGCCAGATGGGCGCGGTATAAATAAATTATTATTATTATTATTATTATTATTATTATTATTATTATTATAGCTTGCTGGTCTCAACATCTGCTCTGCTTTCCTTTGGGTAGAGAATTCACTTCCTCCTTCCTCCCTTTTTACTTTTGCATTTGCCTTAACCAGGTGAAGATGCTGCGAAAGGGGTCAGTGCTGGTCAGTGGAAACTATATTCATCTACAAGGGCTGTGGCTAACTGTGGTTGTGCTCTCCTGCGGCCACAACAGAGCTGAAAGATCCCATCACTCCTTCCACATATCTTCCTTGGACAATCCTCTTCCATTGTGTCTCATCAGCCGGCGGTGTTTAGGGCAGAGTGCCATTCTCTTTGCTGTTTGCCCTCCAGGCAGAAACAGGCAGGGACTGAGCACCAACACTTTTTTCATAACTGGGGGAATAACATAATATCAGTCTTGTTTACCAGTCTTCTGCCTGTCAAATTGTGACTTTCAGTCATTTTTGTGTTTGGATGGAAAACCTGGATTACATCATGTTTACATAATGGTTGCTTTTCACTTTAAAGGGAGTCTTGCATAGCTGGGTCAAAAGTTCTTAGGAAGGTTAAACTGCTGGTGTTTTGCTCAGAAACCTCTGCACAGGAGGGTCAAAAATTTAGCCTATAAACCTATTCTCCTGATTGGCAAAAAGGTTTGAAGGCCGAGTGAAAATATTTTATATAGGTTGGAAAATAGGGTAGCTTATTGCAGGCCTGAAAATGGAAAGAGTTGTTATATAGACCTGCAATTGAAGAGTTAGAACTTTTTAAGAGGGCAATACAACCGAAAAAAGTCAGGAGAAAACTACAAAGGGAAGAAGAAACTGAAATCAGGGATACAGTCTTTGAAATCTAATTAAAGTTTAGATCCACTTTATGAGAAGATAAACCTATGTAATTGGCTCTTGTGTTTGTGCTGCTCTCTCTCTCTCTCTCACACACACACACATATCATGGGGAAGGAGATCCCACATGGCCTGATGTGCAGATGAATGGGACCTTATAGGTTTGTTCTCCTGGGGCACCAAACATATTCTCCAGAGCAGCTTTATCGATCCTCTTTGCTGTTCCTGGTTTCCCATATAAGCCCCTGTTTTGGCACCAAGTGGGGCAAAAGGCTCAAGTTGCTAATTTACTTCATAAAGTGATCTTGCCACTCAGGGAAACGAATAGTGAGCATGATGATATCACAGCACAAGAGCACCAATGCAACTGAAAATCACTGAGAGTGAGGGCAAATGGTGACAATTTGTTGAAAGGAGAATGCTTTAGGGCAGTGGTTCCCAATTAGGGGTCCAGGGAACGCACCCAGGGGGTCCGTGGCCCTATTCCTTGCCTCCCCCCAACTATTTTTTTGTCATTTTTGCATGGTAATATCATAAATTTTATGGCTCTTTTTTTTTAGTAGACCTAAAATCCTTTGCTTCTTAGGGGCTACCCCATATTTTGTTCAAAAAATTGTTTTACCATAGAGTTATCAAAATTTCCAAAAGTAGAGGGTCCGTGGCTTGCCTTTTGAAAAACAGGGTACCCTCACTCATTAGCTAATTGGGAACCACTGCTTTAGTGTGCTTCCAAACCCTTCTCTAGAAAAGGGCCTGCCACACAACCCCTTTGGTTCACCTGTAGGTGCCCCAGTGCGACTTGGAGTAAAACCGCTAAGTCCTCAAGGTGCCTCAAAAAGACGGTTGTCTTGACTCAGTTGGCTAAAGTAATAATATGATAATGTACAATAAAGGAAAGCACACTAAACTCCGCTGGGCCAATTAAACTTCTCTCTCCCTCTCTCGGAATCTGTGCATCCCTCCACCTGAATATTATGCAAGGCCTATTGATGCTGACTTTTCATAGGGAAGAGAAAGCCCAGCTGAGCTACCTGACAGATGCTGTTAGAAGCTTAATGGGAAGCAATAATGGGGAGGGTGTAGAGTGTAAGGAAGACAACAGAATCTTGATGTCAAGGCGGGTTTATGACACTTTTGCCCCTAAGGTGCTTTCTTTTGAAGCAGTGCTGAGAGGTGATTTACCATTGCTGCAAAAGGATGCAGAAAGTCTGCTGCTGCTGGTGGCAACATTAGAGGGGGGAGTTGTAAAAATGGAATGTTTATGGGAAGTGACGTTTAGGTGGACCTCGGCCCTTTAAAAACATTTTTCGCAGGCCTTGTGCTTGTGAGAGATTGCATTTCCAAACAAGCAGGTGGACTGTCAAAGAGCCCTCACTTAAACAAAATGACATTCAAATGATGCTTTCAGAAATGTTCCTGCAGGAACCTAGACTGATCCTGCCTTCTTGAAGACAGAACCAGGTCAGGCCCGGCAAATGAAAAGACTGTCTGGAGAAGCTCTGAAGCAAAAGCAGAGGCAAATACGGTTTCTCTTTAGAAAAAGAATCCACAGAAATTTTGAACTGTCCAGAGTCCTTGACAGCTAGTGAGTTCCTTAGGCATATCAGGAACATCACCTATTCATTTAGATATTTAAAACATTGGTTTTCTGCTATCTGTTGCAGATGAAATAGTGTTTGCCCTGGTTTTCTCCAACACCACCTCCAAGACTGCTTCTTCTATGTTTTGTGGCGATGGCTCTGGGCAATGCACTGGTGACACACCAGCACATCCCTGTTTGTCTCTGTAGCAAAACACCAGGTCCATACCTGATAACGCCTCCTTTCCTGTTACTGTGGATATTTGCTGCAGGGCCATTTCCTTGACTGTCCCTCTTCCACGGCCCTGTACTAGGACTGCACTGGAGGCAGAATCTCCCAGAGACTGCATTCTGAGGATGGTGGAATTATTCCCTGCTCTGTCCCAGGTAGATCTGCAGAGCCTGCCTCTCATCTTCTGAGACCTGAGGAGACACCTTTTCCACCAGATGCCAATGACTCAATGGGAATACCCACAGCTGGGGGGGGGGAGGCACTGATCCTTTATACTAGTCAGGAGGCAATACTTGAGATGTGGTCTTTCAATCAATGACTACCTAGCCAGCCAGTTGCCCTAGGACAGAGATTTTCAACCTTTTAGTGTCCACGGTTCCCTTAACCAACTACATTATTTCTGCAGCACCCCTGTGGGGATCAGGAGCCCGGTTATATCACCCCTTGCCTGCAAAGCTGGCAGCCTCTCACCTTTTTCAAACACCCTCCCTTGTGGAGCATTCCCTCTCCTCTTCCCTCTCCTTGGGAGTCCTCCGGGCAGCTGCTGCCACCGCCCCTGGTCTCTGAGCTAACAAAAAGAGAGTTGCCTCCCAGAGGCACCATTCATCTTGCAAAGCTTATAACCAGGGCTGTTGCAATAAACAGCTGTGCAAGACTTTGGGAGGCAGAGATGCAAGAGGGCATCAGAGGAGGGAGGTATGGAAAGAAAGAGAGTCAGAGGTCAGTGTTGCCCACAGCACCCCTGACAACCATTCAAAGCACCCCAGGGTGCCACGGCCCACTGCTTGAAAACCACTGCTCTAGGGCCTTGCTGAGAAAGTTGAGCATGGTGTCGGCATGAGTGCTATCCGTGGTGCTGAATCCACATTCCCCTCCAAGGTGCCTTGCCTTCCATCCTGCCGGTGGACATCTCTGTGGAGCTAACACCCATTGCCCCTGTGGTCTTCAGCGACACCGACCGAGCCAGGGTGAAAACTTTTGCAATATCACAGACTTCTTTCTTCAGGCAGGCAGGCATGCATTTCCCCTGACGCTTGCTGGTGCCTAAAATGGGACCCAGGTGGCACTGGCACTGTGGGTTAAACCACAGAGTCTAGGGCTTGCAGATCAGAAGGTCGGCGGTTTGAATCCCTACCATGGGATGAGCTCCCGTTGCTCTGTCCCTGCTCCTGTCAACCTAGCAGTTTGAAAGCATGCAAAGTGCAAGTAGATAAATAGGTACCGCTCCGGCAGGAAGGTAAACGGCGTTTCTGTGTGCTGCTCTGGTTCGCCAGAAGCGGCTTTGTCATGCTGGCCACATGACCCGGAAGCTGTCTGCAGACAAACGCCAGCTCCCTTGGCCTATAGAGTGAGATGAGCACCGCAACCCCAGAGTCGGACACGACTGGACCTAATGGTCAGGGGTCCCTTTACCTTTACATTAAAATGGGGAGGAAAGCATACATGTCATTTTGAAGAAACAGACATGGCTGTGAAATGGAGACCAGGCTTCCCAAGGCTACTGAAATTCACAAAACCACCTTTGAAATCGGGTGACCTTTAAAAGTGAGAAAAGTTTTGAAGGTTAACTGAAGTGGAGGAAGACTTCCAAGTGCTAATTAAAATGCCCGGACATGCAGTCTTTACAAGCCAGTGGAATCTACGCTGGGGTAAGTTCTGCAAGCTACAAGAGCTCTCCTGCAGGAAGCTGACAATGACAGCTATTCTTTATTTTGCTGTAGTAAAGAATAGGTATCCCAGCTCCACAAAAAAGCCGAATAATCTTCTGCAAATTGAGGATAATGATACAATTAAAATCCTCGGTTGTTGCTGCTTTCCTCCCTCCCCCCCCCCCCACACCTGGCACATAAATATAGGCAGCAATTAAGATTTAAGGAAGGCATGCAATTTGTAACAATGCTACAGATATTTTAATAAACTTGATTATCACTTCTCATGTCCCAGTGAGCGAAATGTTAATTACCAGCGTAACCAGATTAGGGATAGATAGAATAACAGCTTCTGTTGAGTAGGAATTGCAACAAAAAGTTGCAGCACAGAGTGCTGGAGTTCCATATTCGAAGCAGAATGTATTGTGAACTGTCCTGTGATCCTCGGATGAAGGTGGTATATATTAAATAAATAACCACTCTGTACCTCAATTTCGCCAACACCACTTTCATTTTTCTCAGTTCACACCTCAATCGGTATTCCATGGCCAGTGAGCATGCTCAAAATTGCTCTGTTTTCAGGGCCCTCTCCCACACTTTTAATTTTTTTTAATGTTTTATTTAGACGTTTCATACAAAACACACACATTCCTCTCTTGATTTCGGAACACCCACCTCCCCAAGTCTGCTAGTCTAAGGGAGCAATCCTATACACAAGAAGCTGGTGTAAATAAACATGAATAAAGTTGCACCAGTAGGGACGCAGGTGGCGCTGTAGTCTAAACCACAGAGCCTGGGGCTTGCCAATCAGAAGGTTGGCAGTTCGAATCCCCGCGATGGGGTGAGCTCGGTCCCAGCTCCTGCCCACCTAGCAGTTCAAAAGCACGTCAAAGTGCAAGTAGATAAATAGGTACCACTCCAGCAGGAAGGTAAACGGCGTTTCCGTGCGCTGCTCTGGTTTGCCAGAAGCGGCTTAGTCATGCTGGCCACATGACCCGGAAGCTGTCTGCGGACAAACGCCGGCTCCCTCGGCCTATAGAGCGAGATGAGCGCCGCAACTCCAGAGTCGTCCGCGACTGGACCTAATGGTCAGCGACAGCTTTACCTTTACAGTTGCACCAGATTCAAACTTCACTCAGCATCAGGGCTACTGCTGGCTGAGCCGGTCTAAGCCTGGCAGAGCGAAAGCACCCTTCTTGCAAGAGCGTTTGAGTTACAACACCCTTTCTGCTGGTGCGACTTTCGCTGGGTTGCCAGGTCACATGAATGAGCAGAACAAGCTTCAGAACCAGCCTACGTCCCGCCTCTCTGGTCCTCACCCCTCGCAATGCTCCCTTTTCCAGGGCTTATGCCAGGTTAAGATCCATTGGGCTCAGCTGGCTCAGGGACAAGCCAGCCACGGGGGTGGGGGGAGAACCAGAGCACAGAGGATCAGAGTGGATTTGATTTAAATCAAATCGATTTAAATCACTAGTCAGCAAGACTTGATTAATCTTAATATTTACATCCAGATGAAGGTTTCATTTTTGGAATAATAAATTTTCAGATATAGTTTTTACAGTTTTATCAAAAATTACTGATTTGGTTATCCTATTAGAAATACATAGAAAGATAATTATGAAATTGTTTATATTTGGACAACTTTTCTGCTGTACTTTATTGGATCAGGAGAAAAACAATAAATTCCTTAATAACAATTTAAACAATTTATTTAACTAAAACAATAACCTTATAGCATATGTATCCATGTTTGTTAACTGATGTGGTTAAATGATTTAAAAAAACAAAAACACAGACTGAGTTTTAGCACACATGAAAAACTTAAAACAAATCCTTATTTCCTGATGAATAGCCTTTGGACTATAATGTAACTTAAATAGAAAACTATCTTTGGAAAGATTTTTCCTCCCAAAGCATTTTGTTTTAGAAATCTGATTTAAAGCAAAAAAAATAAAATCCGATATATATATATATTTATGCATCTCCGATTTGCAACACAGTTCTCCAACCAAGTAATATGTACAAAAATGCAAAAGCTAATATGTGCATCAAAGTGCATAATGGTGAAAATAAGACACATAATGGATTATAGGGAGAAACCACTTTGCAAAACGTGTACTTTGTAGAATGCATGCAAAATATGGTATATTAGGAGAATTCCATGCAACGGTGATGGAGTTTAGTGAGGACTTTCTTTTTGAAAATTCAAATAAAGGTGGAAATGAAGTGAATTTAAGATTAGAAGAATGAGAAATGGAGAAAAACTGGAATCCATGAGACTTGGCAGATTTACTCATCTGATTCTTGGTACCTGAAAACCATATCTATTTTTATCCACCCTGGGACCCCTGGAGAGCTGCTGCCAGTCAGTGTGGCACCAATGCTGAACCTGTGGTTTGACTTTGCATGGGGCAGCTTTCTGTGTTCCTATGTTCCTAAGCCTGGGTTGGAGTTAAGAAGCGAGGCTAGCATATGTTTTCACAGAATCATAGAATTTGAAGCCCCCAAGGGTCACCTGGTTCAACAACACATGTAGCGCAGACTTGATCTGCATGCAGGATTGTGACATTTTAGGGAGCAGGCTAGGAGACATCATAGGAGCCTCCACAAATACAAAACACTGTTGCTGTATGTAGGGTTGTTTTTTTAAAAAAAAATCTTATATTTTGAAAATGCACATCTAGTTTTTCCCACTTTACATTTTTGCCCCCTTCCCCAAGAGAGTGAGGCCCTAAGCTATACCTTGTTTAGCTTATAGGTAAATCCGGCGCTGGGCAGACGCTTCGTAACAAACCATCGCGCAGTTCGCAGTTGCCCCTCTCTCCTTTTTTTTTATGAATGAATCTCCCAGCTGCTCCAGGGACGGGGCCAGCCAGCTCCCCCTCGCTCCTATTCATCCGCTCCGCCTCCGCGCCGTGCTTGCTGGGATTTGTAGTCCGACGCCTCCCCTCTTTCCCCGACGCAGGGAGATGCGAGCCAATGAGACGTCGCGAAGCTGAGCAAGTGGGGGGAGGCGGGGCTGTCCGGAGAGCCCGTTCTGTTTCCGCCCTCCCCGCCGCGCACGCGCACTGCGGAGCCCCTCTGCTCTCGTAAACTCCCCAGCCCAGGCTGCTGCTGCTGCTGCTGCTGACATCCCCGTTACGCACACGCGCTGTGGGCAGGTGAGGAGCTGCGCGCGCAGTGGAGCCCCAATTTCCATGGGGATTTTTTTTTGCATGAGTCATGGCCCGGGGGCCCCCTACCCACCTAGCAAGGGGGGGGGGTGGCGATGATGGCTTGGGCCATAGAAGAAGAAGAAGGAGCCTTACAAGGCGGAGAGGCGGGCGGATCCTTTGCACATGTCAATGCAAGAAAGAAAAAAAAGGGGGGGGGGTTACTTTGGCAGGCGCCGGAGGACCGGCTCTGGCCTCTTCAGTGGGGAGGGATGTGGGGCTCAGTTGAATTATGTGTGCAGTTGGATTCTCTCAGGGGCCAAAGCTCCCCCACCAAACCTGTCCTCCCGGAGAGGAGGGCTTGATGTCTTAGTTTGCATGCAACACTTTGCTCCCCTTTTGCTTCCTCTTCTTTTGCTGATGTAGCAAATTTAGTGTTTTTGCTGATGTAGCAAATTTAGTGAGGAGCTCATAGGGAGGTTGCATCCTGCTATCTGGGTATATGCTGCGTATGTTCACAGATAGTTGCATTCCCCCCCCCCTTTCTCTGCGGACTTGTCAGTTCTCACATTCTGTGCAAGACGGCTTGTCTTCAAAATCCTGGACCGGTTTTGGCCCAGTGTTTCTGAGCATGTGCAGAGTTCCCCCCCCCGTGCCCTAGGATCATGCGCTGAACAACTTACTTTCGTGGAGAAGTGTATTCTGTTGTCTCCCAGGAGACCCTCTGAGCGTATCTTGAGTAGAGCTGAGCACTGTATGCATTGCCTTTGGCCTATATGCCTTGGCTTGCATTTCCCCTATAGCCGCTGCTTAGTT
The DNA here is from genome assembly GCA_900245905.1 of Lacerta viridis. Taxonomy (NCBI): domain Eukaryota; kingdom Metazoa; phylum Chordata; class Lepidosauria; order Squamata; family Lacertidae; genus Lacerta; species Lacerta viridis. Next base: position 235,257 of record OFHU01001006.1, on the reverse strand, counting down.
TGAGACACTAATGTTCTGGGACACAATGATGTAATGATCGGAGGGAGAAGCTGGTGCTCTGCTTGGTCCACACACTGTGATGACACTGTAGCCACATCCGATCTCGACAGGTGCAGTCCATGAAACTGTATTGACCATGAAAACGCAAGAAGGGGCCTGGTGAAGGAGGCCAGTGGCCAACCTTATCATAGAATCAGTGTTGGCATCTGTCTGTCTCGAGAGACAATGGAGTGCGCCTCCAGAGGTGAAGTCAAACCTCTGTGTTAGCAGCACTGAAGTGACCTTAGTGGGGTGCATGCCTGGGCAGTGGGTATGGAGTCCTGGGCCCCCCAGGCGACATGACCCTGAGTTTCATGGCTGAGTGGGGATTTGTTTTTTTGTTTGTTTAATGTATTTATTAACTTTTTTCAAAACATCAACAAAACACATAGAATAAACCAATACAACAACTACAAACACACCACAAATACAAAAACAAAAACTATACAAAATACAAAAATGAAAAACAAAAAAAAATATTTGCTAAAGACTGCTTCTTTCCTTAACATTGTTGCTTGACTTCCTCACGTCTGCCCTTCCTGCGTTCATTGTCATTCATCTTTAGTAATTTCTTTACATTATACAAACCATATTTTTCAAAAAAAAATCTTATCCATTTCTTCAACTATTATCCTAATTCATTATTTCACATTTCCTTAACACTTAACATAATTCTAAATCTGCAGTCTAACTTTTCTTCCAAGTTCCTTCTAGATTTCAATCTTACTATACTTTTTCAAATACAATTTAAATTTCTTCCATTCTTCTCCCACTGCGTCGTCCCTCTGGTCACGGAGTTTCCCGGTCATCTCAGCAAGTTCCATATAGTCCATCATTTTCATCTGCCATTCTTCAATCGTTGGTAATTCCTCTGTCTTCCAGTTTTTAGCTATCAAAATTCTAGCTGCTGTTGTGGCATACATAAATACAGTTCTATCACATTTTGGGATTTCTTGGCCTAGGATGCCCAGTAAAAAGGCTTCTGGTTTCTTTTTAAATGTGTTTTTCAACACCTTTTTCATTTCATTATAAATCTTTTCCCAGAAGTCTTTTACCTTTGGGCACGTCCGGCTGAGTGGGGATTTGAACCCCCATGTCCTAGTCTGACACTCTTACCACTACTAAACACATCACAAGAACAAAATCATAATACAGTAACAGCAAAAAAGCCCCAGCACATACCAAGTGTAGTGCCATACAAATAGCACACGTCTTGGTAGTAACATTCCACATCCTGGCAGTAGCAAAAACAACAAGGACGTTTGAATGGATTCACCTTGGTCCTAGATGTCCTCGCCACTGAGGCTTGTCAGCTACAAATCGGTGAGGATTAAGTGAGTGTGAACCATTGTCTAGGCTTCACCTTTCCCCAGAGGGAGCACTGACCCCAAACATCCCATAATGTTCCTCGCTGCCCCTCTCCTGCAGCTGTTTTCACACTTTTGGAGCCCATGAGCACATATGGTTTTTTGTTTTTGGTTTTGAGCCATGGCATTTAGTCACTTGGAATTAATCTGAGCCTTGAAAAGTACATAGGGCTGGAAGAGGAAGTGGGAGAGAAAGTCACCCATCCAACTTCCTTCTTCATCTCTCTGTCTGTTTTTCCAGGGAGAATACAGCACCCAGCACCTCATAGCCAAGGGTCAAGGGGACAGTGAGTGGGCGGAGGGGGAAGACCCCAAGAACACCACTGTGCTCACAAGGTGATCCCTTCCTTATCACAACAAGTCCACTTTCGAAAAGAAACACGTCTTTGTTTCTTTCCGTAGTTAGGAAAGTGACTGAGAAATGCAGCGTAAAATGTGTGGAATGGACCATTTGGGTAGTTGCGTATGTGACCCGCAAGCAAACCAGGATGATTCCAGGATGAATGCTCATTGACCTTTAGCCTCCTTGCCTACAGATCTGAACAGAAGAAAAAAAACAGATATGATCTACCCTCAGTTTAAGCTTTGCACAAGCATATAAGGATGAATGCTAAGTAAATAGGTTGTCCGGAAAATCCTTTAATGTCCTTGACTGCATTATGCATTGGTGCTAGTAGCAGAAGTGGCTTGGCTTGTATTTCTTGGAGAGCAAGTGTGGTGTAGTGGTTGAGAGCGGTAGACTTGTAATCTGGTGAACCGGGTTCGCTTCCCCGCTCCTCCACATGCAGCTGCTGGGTGACCTTGGGCTAGTCACACTTCTTTGAAGTCTCTCAGCCCCACTCACCTCACAGAGTGTTTGTTGTGGGGGAGGAAGGGAAAGGAGAATGTTAGCCGCTTTGAGACTCCTTCGGGTAGTGATAAAGCGGGATATCAAATCCAAACTCTTCCTCTTCTTCTTGCTTTGCATCCTCCATTTCCTCAAACTGGATAGGAAGGTAAAACTTCAAACTCAGTGCATAATGATAGGATCACCACCATTTGGGGCCACTGAAGTGCCACAACATAGCTGGTTCTCGTGTGAGTTTTGAATTTCTCTGGGCTGAAAAGCAGTATAGAAATTAACTTCGTTTCGAACATTTCCGTATAGTTTGCATTTAAGCTCATCCACAGGGTGGTTGCATGCCACGAGACCCTATAATTCTCTCAACTTTGGTTTTTCCATCTGCAATGTGGGGACTTTCCCTGCAGGGAGGTTGTCAGGGCTGCTGAGGCAACATCTGTGAAGCGCTTTGAACAACAAGTATTTCAAATACAATAATGATCAGCCTAACGGAAAAATAACTTTCTGATTTGCTGGGCAGTGAGTGCACGGAAGAGAACTTGTCTGAGTGTGTCTCACCATACCAGGGGCAAGAGTTAAAGGCAGTATTTACTCTTCCTGCGGTGTTCCTTCAAGGCTGCATAAAAATTGATGCTGAAAAACCATTGCAAAATAACCCCCCAAACGGGTTTCTCCCGACCCTCGCCCTTCCTGGTGAAAATTAAATCTGAATACACAAACGTCCACTTATCATCTCTCAAAGCTGAATCAGTGGCCTTCAGTCAAAGACACTGAACTGAAAAGCTGCTTTTCTGTGTTGGATGAAAGACGCATGGGAGCGATACTTACTTTTTGGAGGTCAAGCATTATAAAGAGGACAGATGGCGTCATAGACGGCATTGCTAGCATGGGCTCAGTACAGGGGCAGAAGCCGCTCTTTGCATGGTGTGGAGCAACTGGGTGGCTGTTGCTTTCCAGGAGTGGTGAAGCAGTGGGAGGTTGGCACGGTGCAAACACAGTGGCAGCGCGAACCTGGTGCCCCTGCCGGTGAGTTTGCACTAAGCTGACCCCCTCTGCTGTCTCCCCCTCCCTTCTTCCAGTAAGTAGCAGCGACTCACCTGCCAGGAAGCTTGTGTAATATTCCTGCTACAGCTGGAAAACCTTTTCTGCACAGGAAGTATGGTTCATGGTGCTTGCCTGGATGATGACCTCATAGACTCTGAATTCCCATGCTCTGTCTACTGTTCACTTAGTTCTCAGAGCTGGGTAGTTACCCTTTGGTCTCTCTAAGCAAATAAAGGCATTTCCTTTTCATCTTCCAGAAAGAGAATGGTATCTACCTTGTTCTAAAAAAATAGAATCAAAGTTCTAATGGCTCAAACAGACAAAGAATTGTGTGATGAAGCAAGCACACATGCCTGGATACAACTTGCATTTACAGTGGTACCTTGGTTATGGACCGGATTACTTGTTGAACAAATCATAGAATAGAATCATAGAATCCTAGAGTTGGAAGAGACCCCAAGGGCCATCCAGTCCAACCCCTGCCAAGCAGGAAAACCATCAAAGCTTCCTGTTGGAAGTGACCTCCCTGGAGCTTTCCACCACCTCCTTGTCCAAATTCCAGCAGACCAACAGCTCTTACTGTCAGGAAGTTCTTCCTAATGTTTAGGTGGAATCTTCTTTCTTGTAGTTTGAATCCATTGCTTGTCCGCTTCTCTGGAGCAGCAGAAAACATACCCTCTCTAATGACATCCTTTTATATATTTGAACATGGCTATCATATCACCCCTTAACCTTCTCTTATTAAACAACCCAGCTCCGGGCCCATAAGTATGTTTCCAGGTCAGTATCTTCTTGAACTGTGGTGCCCAGAACTGGACACAGTATTCCAGGTGAGGTCTGACCAGAGCGGAATACAGTGGTACTATTACTTCCCTTGATCTAACGCTATACTCCTATTGATGCAGCCCAGAATTGCATTGGCTTTTTAGCTGCTGCATCACACTGTTGACTATGTCAAGTTTGTGGTCTACCAAGACTCCTAGATCCTTTTCCGGCTCCCGAATGCCGCTAACCCGGAAGTATGTGTTCTGGTTCCAACCGTCCGGACGCGCTTCGCAAGACAGGCAGGCCGCTTGGGCAGCTCGGAAGCCGCGCCTTGGTTTTCGAACGGTTTCGGGAGTCGAACGGACTCCAGGAACGGATTAAGTTCTAGAACCAAGGTACCACTGTATTTGTATTTATACCTTGCACAGCCAGTGTGGTGTAGTGGTTAAGAGCAGTAGACTCGTAATCTGGTGAACCGGGTTTGCGTCTCCGCTCCTCCACATGCAGCTGCTGGGTGACCTTGGGCTAGTCACACTTCTCTGAAGTCTCTCAGCCCCACTCACCTCACAGAGTGTTTGTTGTGGGAGGAAGGGAAAGGAGAATGTTAGCTTTGAGACTCCTTCGGGTGAAGCAAGGAAGGGGATCATCAAATCTTTCTTCTTCTTTCTTCTTCTTCTTCTTCTTCTTCTTCTTCTTCTTCTTCTTTTTGCAGCAATCTTTTGGCTCTGAATCCGGTACCTGGCTGCTTGGTTACCTGCTGCTGAGTAACTCATGGGCTTGGGACACAAAAAGGCAGTGCGCGAACTGTCTGACTCTTGCCTTTGTGAAACTGAAGGTCCAGAAAAGAAAAAGCCAGATTTCTCACTGACTCCCCAGCAATTTGGTGGATTGCTGGGGTCGTGGCTGTCCTACCGGGCAGGGCTGGTTTTTTCTGGGGTCCTTTTGGAGAATAAATCTCTCCATCTACACATTGGTATCTGTGGGACGTAGAGTCTATACACAATTGGGGGTGGGAGAAAAACCTCATTCCCTTTCCATCTGTGGGACGTAGAGTCTATACACAATTGCACGAAGGAGGAGAAAAACCCTCATTCCCTTTCCATGGTTCCCTGGCATGTGCCAAAGCTATGGATTCTTTCCCATTTCATGTTTGTGAGCATTGGCTGAAGGAAAGGAGGCGGACTGTGGAAGCGATATATGAAAGGAGAGCAAAGGTGGAAGAGAAAGCTGCCGCGTTTATGAGCATTGGGAAGAGGTATCGTGTAAACACTCTATTTAGTTGTAAATTAATAGGTTTTGTTAGATGAAGCGGTTAGTATGCATCATTACTTGGGGATAATATGAGATAATAGTGGGAAAACTTGCTTTCAATCAGTTTTAATCATCCTTCTTCCTTAGTGATGCAAACTGCCTGGGTATAAATCAGTGATGTGGGTTTTCCTGAAAATTTTGAATTGGAAATTTCCCCCTCTACTCTGTGCCTAGGGTAAACTGCAACAGAAATGTCTTGGTTTGCATCTGAATGTTTTTCCCCTGTTGCCTTAGAGAGCAATCTAAATGGGTGCAATTATTTTACTGGCATGCAGTAAATAAAGCTAAAACCTCTTCTTCTTCTTCTTTTTGCAGCAATCTTTTGGCTCTGAATCCGGTACCTGGCTGCTTGGTTACCTGCTGCTGAGTAACTCATGGGCTTGGGACACAAAAAGGCAGTGCGCGAACTGTCTGACTCTTGCCTTTGTGAAACTGAAGGTCCAGAAAAGAAAAAGCCAGATTTCTCACTGACTCCCCAGCAATTTGGTGGATTGCTGGGGTCGTGGCTGTCCTACCGGGCAGGGCTGGTTTTTTCTGGGGTCCTTTTGGAGAATAAATCTCTCCATCTACACATTGGTATCTGTGGGACGTAGAGTCTATACACAATTGCACGAAGGAGGAGAAAAACCCTCATTCCCTTTCCATGGTTCCCTGGCATGTGCCAAAGCTATGGATTCTTTCCCATTTCATGTTTGTGAGCATTGGCTGAAGGAAAGGAGGCGGACTGTGGAAGCGATATATGAAAGGAGAGCAAAGGTGGAAGAGAAAGCTGCCGCGTTTATGAGCATTGGGAAGAGGTATCGTGTAAACACTCTATTTAGTTGTAAATTAATAGGTTTTGTTAGATGAAGCGGTTAGTATGCATCATTACTTGGGGATAATATGAGATAATAGTGGGAAAACTTGCTTTCAATCAGTTTTAATCATCCTTCTTCCTTAGTGATGCAAACTGCCTGGGTATAAATCAGTGATGTGGGTTTTCCTGAAAATTTTGAATTGGAAATTTCCCCCTCTACTCTGTGCCTAGGGTAAACTGCAACAGAAATGTCTTGGTTTGCATCTGAATGTTTTTCCCCTGTTGCCTTAGAGAGCAATCTAAATGGGTGCAATTATTTTACTGGCATGCAGTAAATAAAGCTAAAACCTTTGCCCAGTTTGCCCAGTGCAGTATTGGCGATTGGATTCCAAACATATTTGAACTTTCGAAAACAGCAAACTTTCTATGGACAAATTAAGCACTGGGGAATTTTCTGCCCCACATAAACTGGTTCAAAACACATGCACCCTAACTTGTTGTCACAGCAGCGATTCATTCATAAGGGAGAAGTACAGGGGTTCACCCAGACTCGATGGGATTGGGGGCCAAATCTGCTTCTTGTGCGATGTCGCCAGCTACAGAGAATCAAGGCTGTTCTGATCACTGTAGCCCAGCTCCTTGCAAGCTCCATCCTGGGTTGGTTCTGTTATCTGGTTGCACTAGATTGTGGGTGGAGAATTGGATAGACTCCAGCTCCCATCAGCCCCTGCCATGATGGAGGTTCCGTGCTAGGAATTATGGGAATTGCAAACCAATAGCATCTGGAGAGCCACCGGTTCCTACCCCTTCTCTAGAATTGGCAAATATGTTCATTTGGGTGGTTTTCTTTTTAGTTTAGGTTCCTTTATAGTGCTTAAGAATGCCCAATCTTTAAAAGGTAAAGGTACCCCTGACCATAGCTGTCAACTTTTCCCTTTTTTAAAGGGAAATTCCCTTATTCCGAATAGGATTCCTCGCAAGAAAAGGGAAAAGTTGACAGCTATGCCCCTGACAGTTAAGTCCAGTCGCGAACGACTCTGGGGTTGTGACACTTATCTCGCTTTACAGGCCGAGGGAGCCGGCCTCTTCCGCAGACAGGTTTTTTCCCAAGTCATGTGGCCAGCATGACTAAGCTGCTTAGCAGCGCAAGGAAACACCGTTTACCTTCCCGCCGGAGCGGTACCTATTTATCTACTTGCACTGCATGCTTTCAAACTGCCAGGTTGGCAGGAGCTGGGACCAAACAATGGGAGCTCACCATGTCATGGGGCCTTGAACCGCTGACCTTCCAATCGGCAAGTCCAAGCAGTGTAGTGGTTTAAACCACAGTGCCACCCACGTCCTGTCCAATCCTTAGTTGGCCACAAAACTCCCTTGGTGTCCAGGAGCCAACTGCATGGGCTAACTAGGGCTGGGCAGTATATCAATACATTGTCCAAAACCCGTTTGAAATCCACATTGTGATATAAGTTTCATATCACGATTCGTGGTGTGTGTTTGTGTGTATGTGTATGTGTGTGTGTTATGCAAAAATCACGAATGTGGGAAAAGCCGTGAAACCAGTCAATGTGTCTCTCGATTCCTGCAGCCCCTGCCGGCTCAGCTCTCACCTGCCTCCTTCAGGGGCCAGCGAATCGCAAGACCAGATACTGGCAAAAATCATGATGTGGGAAAACTGTGAAGCCAGCCAAGCCGCAGCACTCACAGCTTTGCCTACCTCGCAACCTTGTTGTAGGGATGCTGGCGGTGGTAGTGTCCTTGCCTGGGTGTTTGCTAGACCATGCTCATTAACCCAAGTTCCTCGGAGAAATCTTACGGGCGTGCCTCATGTCACTGTCTCTTTAAAGGGCGGCTTGGTTTGCCACTGAGGTGTTGGGGTGCTTTTCTCTCCCCCCCCACTTTTAGAGGTACATTTGGTGGGCGAGCTAGACAGGCGGGGCTTTCAGTGCTTTTTCACAAGAATGTGGAGTGCGGCTGATGTCAGGGTTTTTCAAACCGCCCGAGTGCATTGTGTGTGGCTTCCTGTTTTGCAGCGCTGAGCCACAAGATAGGCACTTGCGGTTGTGTGCAGAGAGAGGCAATAGGAATGCCTTTCACCGAGTCTGTGTTGTACGTATAGCTGTTTCACTTTCGATTCCTTTATGGCGGTTCTATCAGATTGCTGTGTAGTTCTCATGGGTGTGTGTGATTTTTCACAGCGATCCAGTATGCATATCTGCTGCCTTTATTTTCGTTCCACCCCCCCCCCCAAAAAAAAACAGTGGTACCTCGGGTTACGCACGCTTCGGGTTGTGTACTTTTCGGGTTACAAACTCCGCTAACTCGGAAGCGCAACCCGATGTGCGTGCGATTTGCGCATGCGCAGAGCGTTTTTCACGGCCCCCCCCCGGTTTTTTCGGGTTTTTCCGGCGCAGAACAAATTGTTTGGGTTATGTCCTTTTCGGGTTACGTCCTGTAACCCGGAACGAATTAAGTACGTAACCTGGGGTACCACTGTACAGGGTTAAAAATTTGAGAAACCAGTTTGTTCTGCATGCCATATACAACTTCAAACAGTTATTGTTACTCTTTACTTATATGCAAACCTTCCAGCATTTCTCCAATGAAACTAGGGAAGTCCTGTTCAATAAATAATAATAATAATAATAATAATAATTATTATTATTATTATTATTATTATTATTTTATTATTTATACCCCAACATATAGAAAAACATAACAAAACATTAGGCACCCAAAAAAGTTCCTTATACAGATGGCTCCTAAAGGTTGTATAGTTACTTATCTCCTTTGGCTCGGGGATCACATAACTCCATACCTTCCAACATTTCTCTGATGAAAATAGGGACATCTTAAGGAAAAGCAGGACATTCCAGGATCAAACCAGAAACTTGGACAGCTTCTGTAATTTCTGGGACTGTCCCTGAAAAATGGGGACCTTTGGAGGTTCCGGACAGTGTCTATTTCTGGATTTCAGGAGACCCGGTGACATTGTAGGTTGCATCAATTGGAGATAAATATCTATCTATATATTGAAGCATTGGGAACTTACTTAAGAGTAATGCACGCTTTCTGAAACAATATCCAAACAAAACACAGACATCCTTCTGTAAATCTGGGACTGTCCCTGGAAAATAGGGACACTTGGACATCCGTTCCGTTATATGCCGACATTCCTGCCACAAAGCCTCCCGGATGCGCTTCACAAGAATAAACAGGTACATTAGGATGCAGTTTCAAACAAAACGAATTCGGAACATTTCACCCATGTTAAAATACCGAACACATCCGTGTTCTGACCGAAAAGCAAATAACATGCCCTACAAGAATGTTGTAGTCATGGGGATAAAAAATAAAAAATTTCCTTCCAGTAGCTTTCGTGTGCATGCACACTTCTTCAGCACACTTCTTCAGATACCGTGCATGCACACGGAAGCTCATACCAAGAACAAACTTAGTTGGTCTCTAAGGTGCTACTGGAAGGAATTTTTAAATTTAGTTTCGACTATGGCAGACCAATACCTGTAACTTACCAAAGGATGGAGGTCTTGTCCATGGCCCTGAAATTCTCTCTCCACAGTACCGAGGGTTACAACACTGTTAGTTTTTTGAATGTGTGGGGAGGTTCTCGGCAGGTTGAGCGGAAAATCAGCCTAGGTGAAGCCAGATGCAGGTGTAGGAAGCCCCTGTTTCTTTGAGAGACCCCCCCCCTACTTCCTGAAAATACTACTTTGTGCTTGGTCTTTGACGTGCTCCGTAGCAACATGCCTATTTCCGGATTTCAGGAGAGTCGGTGACATTGTTGGTTGCATCAATTGGGGATAAATATCTATCTATATATTGGAAGCATTGGGAACTTAGGAAACAGCTCAGCGTAGGTCTGGTGGGAAGTTATTTGGTGCAGAGGGTTGAGGTCTGGGTAAGGCTGTTGACAAACCGGGGAGGCTTCAGAAGCTAGCAGCACAGATCGGGGATATCTACAGGGCAGATGCCTTCGCTTTTCCGAGGAAACCCTGTAGCTCTGTGACGGATCTCAGTCTCCAGCAACCCGATGGGGCACTTCTGGTGGTTCCTCACACCCCTGAGGTTCGATTGGTCTTCACTAGGGACTGAGCCTTTAGTGCGACAGGCCCTGCTCTGTGGAACTGCCTGCTACTAGAGGTTCAGCAGGCGCTGTCCCTGCCTTCTTTCTGATGCCTTCTGTCAATTGTACTGTTCAGACTGGCCTTTGCACCATGAGTATCTGTTTTTAACCTGCTGGTGTCTTATTGGTTTTTAAAATTATGTTTTTTTATGTTTTTATGCTCAATGTATGTGGTAAGCTGCAATCTCGGCATAGGACTTCCCACCTTGTATATATATATTTTAGCACCAAGCTCTGGTTGGTTCATCCTGGAGTTATAGTTAAAAAATCAAAGTAGATCCAGCAGGTCTGAAGTCTGCCCATGGTATTCATTTTGCTGCTTGCTAAAGGCTTTCTTGTTTAGAGATGCTGATGAGAATTTTAATTTGATTCGGTATTTTAACGTTTTGTATGTTTTAAAGTACGGTTGCTGCAGGACGCGGGTGGCGCTGTGGGTTAAACCACAGAGACTAGGGTTTGCTGATCAGAAGGTCGGCGGTTCGAATCCCCGCAATGCCGGGGTGAGCTCCTGTTGCTCGGTCCCAGCTCCTGCCCCCACCTAGCAGTTCGAAAGCACGTCAAAGTGCAAGTAGATAAATAGGTACCGCTCTGGCAGGAAGGTAAACGGCGTTTCCGTGTGCTGCTCTGGTTCACCAGAAGTGGCTTAGTCATGCTGGCCACATGACCCAGAAGCTGTCTGCGGACAAACGGCGGCTCCCTGGCCAGTAAAGCGAGATGAGCGCCGCAACCCAAGAGTCGTCCGCGACTGGACCTAACGGTCGGGTCCCTTTACCTTTACCTTTACCCAGGTGTTTAGAGATGCTGATGTGAATTTTAATTTGATTCGGTATTTTAACTTTTTGTACGTTTTAAAATTCGGCTGCAGCTTTTCCTTGGCTTTATTGTTTCATCTTTTTGTAAACCGCTTGTGAGGCTTCTGTGTTTGCTTTGCAATCAAGAGGTGTATAACTTTTATGAAATAAACAAAAAAATTCCATACTGCTTGGCTGTGCATACCTATACAGTCATACCTCACGTTGTGTCCGCTTCAGGTTATGTCTTTTCAAGTTGCGTCCCACGGCAACCCGGAAGTTCCTGAACAGTTACTTCCAGGTTTTGCCGCTCTTGCATGCACAGAAGCGCTAAATTGGGTCGCACGCATTTGCAGGCGCAGCGCTTCTGGATGCGAACACTTCGAGTTGCAGACGTGCCTCCAGGATTAGTTACGTCCGCAACTCGAGGTTTCACTGTACAGTGGTACCTCGCAAGATGAATGCCTCGCACGACGAAAAACTCGCTAGACGAAAGGGATTTGGGATTTTTTTTTGGTGGCTCGCAAGACGTAATTTTCTATGGCCGTGACTCACAAAACGAAGGCGTTTCGTTCCGCGAGGCATTCGTCCGCGAGGCATTCGTCTTGCACAGTACCACTGTAAGAAGAAGCGCGGGAGCCTGAACCCCGCTGCGAGGAGATCGGTGGTGATGGTGGCGGGAGAGCGAGCGGGGAGAGCGGTTGCGGCGACGGGAGAGTGGGGAGAGCAGCCTGCCCAACAACAACACTCCTCCTCCTGCTTCCCCTCAGGCACAGCTCGAGCCCGGTCAGGATGACAATGCTGGGCAGCCCGGCAGAGGCGGAGCTGGGAGTCGCTGCTGCTGCTGCTGCTGCTGCTGCCGGCAACAGGCCCCAACCTTTTTTTGCCCATGTTGTTGTTGTTGTTGTTCAGTCGTTCAGTCGTGTCCGACTCTTCGTGACCCCATGGACCAGAGCACGCCAGGCACGCCTATCCTTCACTGCCTCCCGCAGTTTGGTCAGACTCATGTTGGTAGCTTCGAGAACACTGTCCAACCATCTCATCCTCTGTCGTCCCCTTCTCCTTGTGCCCTCCATCTTTCCCAACATCAGGGTCTTTTCCAGGGAGTCTTCTCTTCTCATGAGGTGGCCAAAGTACTGGAGCCTCAGCTTCAGGATCTGTCCTTCCAGTGAGCACTCAGGGCTGATTTCTTTAAGGATGGATAGGTTTGATCTTCTTGCAGTCCATGGGACTCTCAAGAGTCTCCTCCAGCACCAGAATTCAAAAGCATCAATTCTTCGGCGATCAGCCTTCTTTATGGTCCAGCTCTCACTTCCGTACATTACTACTGGGAAAACCATAGCTTTAACTATACGGACCTTTGTCGGCAAGGTGATGTCTTTGCTTTTTAAGATGCTGTCTAGGTTTGTCATTGCTTTTTGCCCATAGGAACGCATTAATTAAATTTCAATGCATTCCTATGGGAAACCGTGCTTTGCAAGACGAAATTACCGCAAAACGACTCATGGAACGAATTAATTTCATCTTGCGAGGCACCACTGTATATGAGTGAGCATGCATGGCAGCCCAAATTGTAAAGGTAAAGGGACCCCTGACCATTAGGTCCAGTCGTGTCCGACTCTGGGGTTGCGGCGCTCATCTCGCGTTACTGGCCGAGGGAGCCGGCGTACAGCTTCTGGGTCATGTGGCCAGCATGACAAAGCCGCTTCTGGCGAACCAGAGCAGCGCACGGAAATGCTGTTTACCTTCCCACCGGAGCGGTACCTATTTATCTACTTGCACTTTGACGTGCTTTCGAACTGCTAGGTTGGCAGGAGCAGGGACCGAAGCAACGGGAGCTCACCCCGTTGCGGGGATTCGAACCACCGACCTTCTGATCAGCAAGCCCTAGGCTCTGTGGTTTAACCCACAGCGCCATCCCTTAGCCCAAACTGTAGGCTGGCCTTTTTACAAAGGGAAGAGCTTTGTGTGAAGAAACCAGCTCGAAATATTTCTCTTCGGCTGCAGTATTCCCCAGATACGAATGCCCCCCCCCCTGCAGTGCTTACCCACAGTTGCAGAGCGTCTGAAACCTAATTCATACAAATGCTCGAAGAGGACTGGTGCCTTTTTTTGTTCGGAGCCATAAAAGTTTCATTAGGCCTTGTAAAACACACCCAATTTTGCTCTTCCTCGGGCCTGAAATAGAAACTTTGGTCTAAACTACTAGATAATATTCTCTCGGCTCACAATGCCGCTCAATACTTAAACAATAAGAATTGATCCTGCAAGGAATTAAAATGCTGCTTGCTTTTCTCCTGTGATACGATCTAACCAAAATAAAGTGCTTCACCCAGAAGCATAAAATACAGAAGCAAATACTCTAGTCGCGGCTAGGCTGTGAGCCGCATCGAGAGGGAGGCTAAAATTTTGACATATGGGAGATGCCCAGATACAGATGTTCGAAACCTTACTGCAAGCCCTTAATATAAGCTGAGAGGTGCTTAGCTTTCAAGATATCTGTGCCTGTCCAAAGCCAGAGACCGAGACAACCTACACAACCAGGAAGACAGGAGCTGCCTTTCTAAATTCCATCCCTGTTCCTTCAGGTTGCTCTCAGTGTCCGAGTCCTCCAAACCATGACTTGTACCAGCCTTCTCCAGTGTGTTGCCCTCCAGATGTTTTGGAATATAATTCCCATTAGCAATGCCCAGCACAGCCAGTAATAGGAATGGTGGGAATTCATAGAGTTGGAAGGGAACCCGAGGGTCATCTAGTTCAACCCCCCTGCCAATCAACCTCTGCTTAGAAACCTTCAATGAAGGAGAGTCCACAACCTCCCGAGGGAGACTGTTCCAAGTCTAATAATTCTCACTGTCAGAATTCCCCCCCCCTGATTTTTAGTTGGACTCTCCTTTTTTGTAACTTGAATCCATTGGTTTGCATCCTACACTCTGGAGCAGGAGAAAACAAGCTTGCTCCATCTTCCACATGACAGCTCTCCAGGTATTTGAAGATGGCTATCATGTCTCCTTATCCATCTCCTTTTCCCCCCAGGCTGAACATACCCACCTCCTTCAACCGTTCCTCATAAGTCTTGGTTTCAACCTGGATAGCTTGCTAGAAGATTCCATGCAGTCCTGTGGGTCTTTAACCTGGAGATGTTTCCCACTGGGTTGTGCAGTTGGCGCTGTGGTCTAAACCACTGAGCCTCTTGGGCTTGCTGATCGCAAGGTCGGCGGTTCGAATCCGCACGACGGGTTGAGCTCCCGTTGCTCTGTCCCAGCTCTTGCCAACCTGGCAGTTTGAAAGCACGCCAGTGCAAGTAGATAAATAGGTACCACTGCGGCAGGAAGGTAAACGGAGTTTTCTTGCTCTCTGGTTTTCGTCACGTTGTTCCGTTGCGCCAGAAGTGGTTTAGTCATGCTGGCCGCATGACCTGGAAAGCTGCCTGTGAACAAACGCCGGCTCCCTCAGCCTGAAAACGAGATGAGCGCCGCAACCCTATAGTCACCTTTGACTGGACTTAACCATCCAGGGGTCCTTTACCTTTACCTTGCTGTAGGAAGCAGGTGCTCTACTTTGCAGCATACCTGGGAACTCATTTTGCAAGAAGGATGCTCGGCTGTGTGGCTGCAGAGTCTCATTTTCACTGGCTTCTTCAGCTGGCTAGAGAAAAGCTTTTGTCCCTCATAACCAGTGTTTGAAACTGAGATATATTAGCTAGGCGCCAAATGGCACCTTAAACCTAGGTTACAGTCGCCACAACGGAATGCCCATTCGCCAGGGGGTTGGACTAGAGGACCCTCAGGGTCCCTTCCAACGCTACAATTCTATAATTTTATTATCTCAACTGCATTGTTTGACAGTAGCTTGCTCTTACAACAATTCACTATGCAAGAAGGAGGAATGTGCACAATGGAAATGGAAAAGGTATTGTCAGGTCTGCTCACGAGTAATCAGGCATGAGTCTAAACTGTCTTTTAGCAGTTTAATGGTGCAGACTATTTACAGTGCAGAGAACGTGAAAACATGACCGTCCTAGTCACTCCCAGAATCCGGGAGAGCCGGTTTCTGGCTGCGACCCCAACATAAGAATTTCGACACTCCAAAGCGCCGCCTCCCCAGTCTCCTTTTGACCCCTCTGCGCCACTGGGGCGATGGAAGTGGCGTGCTCCCCTCAGAGCGAAACTCACGAGGCATGCTGGGGCTCTCAGCAGCATCTCCAAGCCCTTGTCTCACCTGGCTGTTTCCAGCCCACCCCTCCCCACTGGAGGAGGTGCCCCTCTTCCCGCTTGAGGAGGTCTCACTACTGAGGAGGTTCCTGGGCTCTTGTACATCGACAAGACCTCCCGCCCTGCCAAGGGCAGTTCCCTGACAGGTATTAACTAGGGACTAAGCCAAGTGTTTTTAAACTGTGGCTGCCAACCTGGCGGCCAGAAGTCTCCACATAGTTGCAGTTGGACCCGTGGCAGCAGCAAAACACGCCTGGTGAATTCTGAACACTGCTCGCAACACTAAAACTTGTGGGCATCTAATAAAAGGCAATGCCGGAAGATTCAGGGCACCTAGAAGGAAGTACCATTTGATAATCTACGGAACTCCTTCCCACATGAGGCAATGATGGATATCAACCTAGATAGTTTTAAAAGAGGATTAGACAAATTCATGGAGGACAGGGCTATCGATGGCTTTGCTCTGACTCCATGGTTGGGAAGCAGCAGTGTTCCTGAATACCAGTTGCTGGAAACTGCTAGAGGGGTTGTGGTCGAATCCTGCTTGCAGGTTTCCTACAGGCTAGCCACTGTGAGAAGAGAGTGCTGGATTAAATGGGCTACTGAACTGCTCCAGCAGGCTCATTTTATGCTCTTAGGGTCTCTGAACGGCTGGTGCCCAGCCTCTGGCAAGAGACTTAACGCTGTCTTCAGAAACACGGAGAGTCCAGAACGAAACGTGCACGATGCTTTCTTTTGCAGACCTTGTCCTGTTCCTCGTGAACGTCCTCCTCTAATTAAATTGACATTTCTCCCAGCCGATGGGCCGACACAGAATGCCACATTACAACTCCTGAGTTTTTTTGTCGTTGCATTGAGACGGCATTTGGTATGCCAGAGCTGATAGTTCGAGCCATTTAAGTTAACTGTAGTGACTCAGAATCAGCCTACATCTCTGACCTTACATCTCACAGCTTCTTCCTCCCACCTTGGCATTCCCTGCTTAGCTTCTCCCACTCTTCTCCCTGTGCCGCTGCCTCCCCCTTTCTCCCAATGCTGCTTGAAATGTGCAAGAATAGTTTGCCGATTCCCGTTATCCAAGGCACAAGACCCCTCTCTTGCCCTGTTAAATGCACAGTTCTTTCCTTAGGATCATAGAATCCTAGAGTTGGAAGAGACCACAAGGGCCATCCAGTCCAACCCCCTGCCAAGCAGGAAACACCATCAAAGCATTCCTGACAGATGGCTGTCAAGCCTCTGCTTAAAGACCTCCAAAGAAGGAGACTCCACCACACTCCTTGGCAGCAAATTCCACTGTCGAACAGCTCTCACTGTCAGGAAGTTCTTCCTAATGTTTAGGTGGAATCTTCTTTCTTGCAGTTTGAATCCATTGCCCCGTGTCCGCTTCTCTGGAGCAGCAGAAAACAACCTTTCACCCTCCTCTATATGACATCCTTTTATATACATGGCTTCCTTCCTCCTTCCTTCCTTCCTTCCTTCCTTCCTTCCTTCCTTCCTTCCTTCCTTCCTTTCCTTCCATCATTCAGCCCGGACACTGAGGTCCAGTTCCGAGGGCCTTCTGGCGGTTCCCTCACTGCGAGAAGACAAGTTACAGGGAACCAGGCAGAGGGCCTTCTCGGTGGTGGTGCCCCCTGTGGAACACCCTCCCATCAGATGTCAAGGAAATAAACAACTATCTGACTTTTAGAAGACATCTGAAGGCAGCCCTGTTTAGGGAAGTTTTTAATGTTTGATGTTTTATTGTGTTTTTAATATTCTGTTGGGAGCTACCCTGATGGATGGGGTATAAATAATAAATTATTATTATAATATTACTATTCTTCCCCCCCTTCCCCCTCCATCTCCAGTGCTGCTTATGGAGCTGAGCTGGACAGAGTGTAAAGTTTGGCAAAGCGGGACAATGGTTTCATCTTGTCTAGAACTGAATTTTGGAAGACCTATGGGACCTATGCAGTTATCTTCTGTATGCCGTACTGTGCCTTTCAAGGCAACTGATCCCGAGAGTCAGTATTAGTTGATCTGCACGATCAACTGCATGAGAGCTGCATGGCGGCTAACGTGCCAAGCAGGGAGCCGGTGGTCTCTTCTAATGTGCAAAGTGGGACCATGTGTCTGTTGGTACCATATTCCGTGGTTCGCTCTGGGTGAGCTGCTTAAGCGCACCTCCACGAGCCACTTTCCTCTGCTATGCATCCCCCTTTGCAATGCTTTTCTGAAGTATATTTGGACAAGTGAGGCCAAGCAGTTGGGCGAGGAGCTGTTCAGGAGACATGGTGCTGATTGGGGAAGGTTAAGGCCAGGGGTCAGCAAACTTTTTCAGCATGGGGCCAGTCCACTGTCCGTCAGATCTTGTGGGGAGCCGGACTATATAGATAGATAGATAGATAGATAGATAGAGAGAGAGAGAGAGAGAGAGATAGATAGATAGATAGATAGATAGATAGATAGATATCGGAATGAACAAATTCCTATGCCCCACAAGTAACCCAGAGATGCATTTTAAATAAAAGCACACATTCTACTCATGTAAAAACACGCTGATTCCCGGACTGTCCGCGGGCCGGATTCAGCCCCAGGCCATAGTTTGCCTGCCCATGGTTTAAGCCCTTTCACTCTGGCTGCTCTCCTTTGCATGGCGCAAGCACAATTGGGTTGGGGGAAATCTATATTTGCCATTGGACATGTAAGCTCTGATCTTAGGAAGGGATAGAGGATGGTGAGCTATGGCCATTCCCCGCACCAGCCCCCAAATAATTGCTGGCAGGTCTCGTCAAACAGCAAGATCTTCCAGCTGCCAAATATCTAAGAGGGATACTTTGAAATTACCTCCCGAATTACATGACAGGAGCTGCAACCAAGAAGGCCCTGACACAGACCAGCACCAACCAGGCAGCGCCCAGTGGTGCCCTTTCCTGCTGATCGCAGGAAGGTTGAGATTGCATTGCATGCACTGTCTTAGGTACTTAGATCCAAAGTTGGGCTTTGTATGCTAGCATTGACACCTTCAATTGTGCTATGTGGCTCATTGTCAGTCAGCGCAGCACTTTCAGGACCCAGCGGCACATGGCTCCCTGTTCACCAACCTAGTGGCCACATTCTGCTCAAGCTGTATTGTCTTCAAGGGAAGCCCCATGTAGAGTGCATTGGAGTAGTCCGGACGGGAGGTCCCTAGAGCTTGGGCAACAAAGGTGAGGCTATCGTGATCCACAGCTGCTGTTCTGCCCACACCTCTTTCCCCTGGGTTGGAAATTGGGAGTTCCAGATCTTGTAGAGCGGTTCCTGTTCGCTGATATCCTCCTGTAGGCATGCATCCATGTTCTCCTTGCCTCTTCAGACCCAGACGCCCCTGCTCAGACATGATTTGTTTCATTACAGCTTGCACCAAAGATGTTCCTGGTGTCTCGGTGGCCAGCTAGCTTCCTGCCAAGAGTTCATGTAAAGTGTGGCAATTAAATTCCCCACAGACCTCTCCTCTTGCTGTATTCGTGGTTCAGAAGGATAGATGCAAAGTTAATGGCTGGAACCGTCCTTTAGATCATTCTCATCACTGGCCCTGGGTGCAGGTCAGGTTCTCTGGTGGAGGGCATCTCTGATAATTGCTCTTGGCTGCAATCAAAGCTGCTGGCTGCTTAAAGCTGGTTTTAGATTTAACTCTCAGTCATAAGTCACTGAGCAAAAGGCTCTGCTGCCCGTGCTTTCAGCAAAGGAAAATGTAGATGAAATGGAACTTTGCTGACACACTGGCTGCAAATGGTTCCATTTAATAAAATGCTGTGCCTTGCTGTTTCCCCCCCTCTTCGGCTCACTATTTATTACCCATTCACCTGCCTTGAAATGGGACATATAATCTTTGATCAATTGGGTTGGTAAAGTTTTATATATAGAGAGAGAGAGAGGGAGAGATGCTCCACCTCTGCTGAAATACAAGTTTGTAACTTTCCATGCTCATTTTCTATAATCAACTCTTTTTTTTTGTCTAACTTACTGACTTTCATAGAATTGTGGAATTGGAAGGGACCCTGAGGTTCATCTAGTCCAAGCCCCTGCAATGCCAGAATATGCAGCTGTCCCATACAGGAATCGAACCTGCAACCTTGGCGTTATCAGCACCATGCTCTATCCAGCTCCGGGCTTCCTTCAGGCATCTGGTTGGCTGCCGTGAGAACAGGATGCTGGACTAGATGGACCTTTGGCCTGATCCAGCACAGCTCTTCTTATCTCATAACGCTGGAACTCACGGACGTCCAATGAAGCTGAATATTGGAAGATTCAGGGCAGATAAAATAAGGGACTTCTTCACAAAGCGCATAACTAACTGTGGAACTTGCTGCCACAGGAGATAGTGTTGGTCACCGACTTGGATGGATTTAAAAGATGGTTAGACAAATTCATGAGCATCTCCACCCCCATCGTTCAGCCCGGACATTGAGGTCCAGCTCCGGAGGCAGCGATGCTTCTGGCAGTTCCAGTTTCTGCGAGAAGTGAGGCTACAGGGAACCAGGCAGAGGGCTCTGGTGCTCGAATCCCGCTTGCTGCCTTCCCATAGGTAACTGTTTGGCCACTGTGAAAGCAGGATTCTGGACTAGGTGGGCTACTGCCTGCTCCAGCGCGCTTTTATGTTCGTATCCACCCTGAAACCAGATTTAATGGGCTTAGGTAATCAGTTGAATTACCGGAAAGAGCTCTCCACCCCCATCGTTCAGCCCGGACATTGAGGTCCAGTCTGAGGCCCTCCTAGGGGTTCCCTCACTGCGAGAAGTGAAGTTACAGGAACCAGGCAGAGGGCCTTCTCAGTGGTGGCCCGCCCTGTGGAACGCCTCCCATCAGATGTCAAGGAAATAAACAACTACTGACTTTTAGAAACAGGTGGGTAGCCGTGTTGGTCTGCCATAGTCAAAACAAAATCAAAAATTCTTTCCAGTAGCACCTTAGAGACCAACTGAGTTTGTTCTTGGTATGAGCTTTCGTGTGCATGCACACTTCTTCAGATACACTGAAACAGAAGTCACCAGATCCTTAAATATAGTGAGGGAGTGGGGAGGGGTATTGCTCAGAAGGGTGGTGGGAATGGGTGATCAGCTGATAGGTATGGAAAACCTGTTGACGACTCTGAAGGCAGCCCTGTTTAGGGGAAGTTTTTAATGAGAGAACTTGCTTCCCAGAGACTTGGATGCACCCGTCCTCTCGGAGACCTTAGATTAGATGACCTCCCTCTTTTTCTGTAGTGAATCTTCCAGTATTCACTTCATTGCATGGATTCCTATATCAGGAAGTTTTTTAACATTTGACATTTTATTATGTTTTTATATTCTGCTTGAAGCCACCCAGAGTGGCTGGGGAAACCTAGCCAGATGGCTGGGGTATGATGATGATGATGATGATGATGACGACAACAACAACAATTAATAATAATAATAATGATGATAATGATTAATAATGAACAATTAGAGAACTGGGCCAAAGCAACAACAACAACAATTGGGTGAACCTGGCTTGAATGATAATGGCCCTACTGAGTTGTATTAGTATGAGAGAGGGAGAAGAGTATTCTTCAAGGGAAGTCCACTTTTGGGCACCACAGTCATGCCACGGGCACCACAGTCAAGAAGGATACGCATGGAGTCCAGAGGAGGGCAACCAAAATTAAGGCCTGGACCTTATGAGGAACTCTATCTGGAGAAGAGAAGGTATGATATGATAGCCCTGCCTTTAGTGGATTCTAGAAAGAAGATCTTAGGAAGAACTACAGTTTAAGATGTATGTGGTGGAGTCTTCTTTGGAGGTCTTTAAGCGGAGGCTTGACAGCCATCTGTCAGGAATGCTTTGATGGTGTTTCTCTTGGCAGGGGGTTGGACTGGATGGCCCTTGTGGTCTCTTCCAACTCTATTCTATGTTCTATGATAATGGCCCTACTGAGTTGTATTAGTATGAGAGAGGGAGAAGAGCTTCTCCACTTTTGTCATGCCACGTCACGCATAGTCTTAAACCTCTCTATCTTATCCCTGCCTTTAGTCTAGTCTTATATTTAAGATGTATCTTCCCTCATTCCCTCATTTTTCTAAATTCGTGGAGTGCATTAACTCCGCGGTTCAACTGAGTTTACGGATTATTGTTTTATGGCAATAAAACGGTCCCCGTGTTGGATTTCTTCCCCTGTTTTCGTGGTTGAAGGATGCCATTTTTGTACCACTCAAGGTTTTATGACCTGGTTACTAATGTTTGCAGAGCTGTAAATCACTAAGCTAAACAGGTTCTCGCTGGTGTGTCGAGCATCGCCTTGTTTCTTGCTGATCCGTGTTGATGGTAATGAAAATAAACTTTTGGCGGTTGTTAACTGCGAGGCACTCGCGTTCAATTCCCATTTGGAGAGTGAGGTTTATGCTAATGCTTTCAGCTGTAAGCAAAAACTACCTTGTTCCAAGATGTGCAACCTAGCAGGTGGTGTGTATCTTGTGATGGGTACCCGTTCGGAAGAAGGAGGCTTTAACAGCTGAACTACTTGTTCTTTGTTTGGAAATGTCATTCTGAATGTGTTTGACGCTGCATGGGAGAAGGCTAGGCTCTGGGTCCACGTTCAAAGTCATCAGGGCTTCTGAATATCAGCTACTGGGAGTCACATGCCCTATCAAAGCATTTGCCTCTACATAGAGATTATAGAATTGTGTAGTTGGAAGGGACCCTGAGGATCATGTAGCCCAACTCCTCACAATGCAGGAATATGAAGCTCTACCATACAGGGATCAAACTGGCAACCTTGGCATTATCGGCACCGTGCTTTTAACCAACTGAATCCTGGTAGGGTTCTGTTGCGCTCAGGTCCAGCTTGCAGACTTCCAGCAAGCTCATCATATGTTCTTGTGCTGGTATATTAATTTCAGAAAGTGGGCAGCCGTCTTTCTTTAGGTGTAAGTAGCAACATAAGGACAAGGGCTCCCTTGTGCTGAGTCAAACCATTGGTCTCCCTGGTCTGGCATTGTCTGCTATGTCTGGCAACAGTTGTCCAAAGTCCTGTTACTGACTTTTCACTAAATGTGGTGGCAGTGGTGATTTAGATCACCCATGCTTCAGCATTAGGTTCCAAGATAGGTCAGAACTCCTTAAAAACACAACATTATCCGTTTAAGCAGATTGCTGTCCCTAATGTAGTTCTGCTCCTTAAGTTGTTGGAAGACGTTGCTCCCATGGAGCTGTCCATAGTCCTGTAGATCTTACAATTTTTCTGTGTCTGTCACAGGGGCTAGGAAGCTCTGGCCTCAGAGCCAGATGCAGCCCCCCAATTTTTCTACCCTACCCGTGGAACTATTCCCCTTGCAGCTCTTTAGTTCAGTAAGCCCCCTTTCCCTTTTGAAAACAGGCTACAGCCATTTGCACCTTCAGCTTATAAAATGGGAGCGAGGAACTTTTGCTGCTTTTTATTTTGTTAAAACCAACCTTCTCCCTTTCCTCTCTGCCCGGATCTGGTGTTAGCAACAACAAATTTAAACCTCTAACTAGGAGTGCTGTTTACTCTCTCAATGTCTCGGAGTGGAAAATTACAATATGCCACTCATTTCCCCTTATGTTTCTTATCATTTTTACTCTCTCACCCCCCCCCTTCCTTTGCAGCCGAACAATGATTCTATATTTGGGTTGGAAGACGTTTCAGTTCCGTCAGAAACCCCTCTCAAGCCAGAGATGGGGAGAACAGGTAGAAGGAGTATACATATATATATATATATTCAGTCTTTTAAGGACTTGAGCCATAACAATGATATTATGTGGGTACCCGCCCACACCTCTCCCTTGAGCCCACGCAAATTGTAGCCATAGAGACTCTGAATCTGAGCCCCTGCTTCCCAATGGAGGATAAGGGGGCACAGATAACCAAGCCTGCGAAGAACCATTTTTTCCTAGGGACTCTGCTCTTGTAAGGCATCTTGGCTCAGAATTTATTGGACTACCAATTGCTGGTGGGGGAGAGCAGATGAGGAGAGTGTTGTTCTCACATCCTGCTTGAAGCTTCATATAGGACAGGATGCTGGACTAGAAAAGATCACAAGAAGGTGAGCGCTGCCTTCAAGCGTGGAGCTGAGCCGAGCCATTGTGGCTGGTAGCCATTGATCGCTTTCTCCTCCGCGATTTATCCAATCCTCTTTTAAATCTATCCAAGCTGGTGGCCATCGCTGCCTCCTCTGGGAGCGAGTTCAATGTTCGTGGGTTCAATTCTCACATTGGGCAAAAGATTCCTGTATTGTAGGGGGTTGGACTAGATGACTTGTGGTTCCTTCCAACTCTACGCTTCTATATAATCTTGGGTGCTCTGTGCAACATGGAAGTGGTAGTACCTTTGGATCGGTGCCTCCCTGGCTGTTTTTGCTCGCCCTGTCCAACACCAACACTCTCTCGAGTCAGCTCCAGGGCCTGTCTTCATGCTTTTACTTAATACTGATTTGGATACGAGAGTTTTAGGTGTGATTGTGCCTGCAGTCTTCTATCGCCTTCCTCCAGGGGGCAGCATCCGTGGAGTCTCCTCGGTAAACACTGTGGCTCACAAAAGTGCCAAATAAACATTGTGCCCCCGCCTCCCCGACCTGTCACGTCGATCTTCCGTGCCTGTGTGTGGAACGCTGCAATTGTGCCCCTGGTGTTGGTGGATTAATGACACTCACTCGCCGATCACCCATTATTTGGACTAATTAAATCTGCAAATAATACTGTGCTGAAGACTTGGCGTGTTAAAGCAGGCTTTTTGACAGCCCATCGTTGGATTTCAATTGTCAATCATATATATATATATATGACGCCTACATCATTTTCTCCTCCCAGCCAGCTTTTTGCACGGTGCCTAATGAAAGTCTGTTGTTGACAACCATAGCAACAAGCCAGTCTCTGCGTGTCCCATGTCCCAGTCATATATAATAGTTTGACACTGCTTGTTTGTGGAAGTTCGAAGCTTCTATTGTTTGTGGAAGTTCGAAGCTTCTATTGGATTGTTTGGCTCGGTTCAGATAGGCCTGCTGAGCCCGGGAGAAGGAAGCTTTGCTCTGGTGTTTGCAGATTCCCCCAACCTGGTGCCCCCCCCCCAGAAGCTTTGGACGATGGCTCCCATCAGCACCAGACAATATGGAAGGCACCAGGTTTGGGAAAGCTGGTCTGTGTCAGGGACTGGCTGGATGATGAGGACTGGTGGGAAGTGCCAGCCGGGGAACCCGCAAGGGAGACTCCAGAGGAGGAAGACTCAGAGCCCAGGGATTGGTAGTGGGACACTAAGGAGAGGTCAGATTGGGAGGAGGGGCTGGATGCTGAAGGGGCAACAGGGTTTAGTGAGCAGGGAGAGCCTATGACAAGGAGCAGTTCAGATTCCAAGGCTGAAGCAGAGGAGGAGAGTCAAGAGGGTGCTGAAGAATCCAGGGAGCCTCCGCCTCCTGCTGTGACAAGCTCCCCTCTCCCCTGGTCTCCAAGAACATACAGAATAATGATGAGGGCAGAACAGAGGCCAGAGGTGCGCAGACACAGTTTGAGATTGCTTGGGGAACATCTGGGAGAGGAAGAGCCCTAGGAAAGGTGGAAGGCAGGGACGTTCAGTCCTGGCAAATGCTCCATAGGGGCAAGACGTCCTGGGAAGGGTTGCTGAGTCGTATGCCATTCCCTTGAATAGAGTTAACTTCACGGACAGTGGGGTCCTACATCTGACTCCAGCCCTGACAGTCTGGTGTAATGTCTGAACTGTGAACCCATAAATGAAGGCTGCTGAGGCCACTGCCCCTGGATCCTGGAAAGGCTGAGCGGGTGGACAATGAAAGCAAGCATTGGTAAACCGTGGTTTGCTTAGTGCACTTGGGAACTCAGAGTGTGTGTTGGGTTCTAAACTCTAGTTAGCACAAACCACAACTGGTGGTGGTTTCTGAATTAAACCAAGGTGTGTCTTGGGGGCAGAGTTGGAAAGCATATAGAAGACTATCAGACTCAAAGGACTTATGAGGCGGGACTTCCTGATGGTTCACGTGTGACTCTGATCACTCGCAGCATCCCCTTTAGTCACTTGGGAATGGATGGATGAATGTACATAGATTTGGTGTCGATGCATAATTCTGAACCCCGAGGGAAATTGGGTAATATTTGGGAGTTCACTGTAGGATGTTGAAAACCAGCTTGTCTCGCTCCAGAATTCATGAGGCTGGGAAGTGAACCTGAGGAACGGATCTGAGGACTTCTGCCAGGCAAACCAATGGACAGGGACAGCCCTGTTGTGAAATGTTTATATAGTGTTTGGTAATTAGCAAATTTAGTATATATGATAATTGGCACATTAGTAATTCAATCAATTTAGGGCACTTTGCAAGTGATTTTTTTTTTTAAAAAATACTAAATCATAATGGTGTTTGGAGGTGCTGTGACTACGCGGTTCTATATTTAGCTCTGAACATTATTGGAAAAAAAATAGCCTTGTTTTACAGCAATCTAGCTCAACTCAAATATTTTTTTTCCACTCCCGTTCTACAAAAATGCATTGAGATTAATTATGAGCATTCGCATTCGCATAAATGGAACATGTAATTGATCAAATGGAGATGGATAACTGGAGCAGGCAAGAACCATCTCCATAAGCCATTTGACTCACTCAGACACCCCCACCCCAGCGGTGTGAGTGATTGAAAGTCTGATAAGTGAGGCTTTGAGACAGCGACATTCAGCAAGGGGCAGAGCACTGAAAGCAGCGTTGCTTTCCTGCAGGGCAGGATGCCAGGGGCCAAGGAGCCACTTCAGGGGGGCTTGAAATGATAAATACGTTATACAAACACCTGTGTTTATCAATGGTTGTTTCTGCAAAGTTATGAGTTGGGGAAATCTGGGGCAGAAAGATGTTGTTTTTTTTTTGCTGGACGTCTAAAGACGAACTGATGGTTGCTCCTTCATGTACGGCAGAGGGAACGGCATTCCACGTTGCAGGGGAAATAGCAGGAAATACCTCTTTTGGGGTCTTCACCCTATGGCGTTCTATAGGGTTCAGTGCCATAAGTAGAATTTCTCCAGGTGATCTGCGTAAGTGGGGTTACAGGTTTCTGCAGGGGCTGGCAGTCTTTCAGGTAACCTGGTCCTGAGTTGTTCAGGGCTGTAAACACTAGTATCAAGACCTTGAATATGGGTCTGGAGTTACATTTCTTGAGCTTCAGTTATGTTCCTGGTGTCTGGAAGTGCGAATGTCAAGGCTGCGCTGAGAGAGGGGTGTCCTCTCTCCTCCTCGAAACTTTGCAAGCGCAGCCAGCGTAACCCACTGAAGAATTGTGGGTCTTGACAAGTTCCTGGCTTTCCACCGATCTCCCTCTCGGCCGTCTCCCAGTTCGTGGAAGGAGGGAACTTTAGCAATGAGCAAAGTAATGGGGAAAATTTCGTACTCTTGATTGTCTCAAAGCTGTAGGCGTGGACTCCCCCTACTGGCTATCTTCAATATTACGGCTTATTTTTAAAAAAATAATAAACGAGATCTATTTAAGTGCTGCTTTGCGTGTGACTTCTTAAGCCGTGGTGTTTTGAACTCTGTCCAGTGCCTGATTAATTTTAAATCTGTAGCCTATCCCATGCCAAAGCTTAGAGTGTGTAAAAATACTTTGCACACGGACACTCAGGTCTATGTGTGCTTAAGATCTGGTCACCTTTATAACCTCCAACCCACTTTGGTTTAGCCACAGCTCAAAATACCGAATGGGATTAGAAGCAAACACCCCTTGGGTAGCATCCTCATATTCCAAGCATTTGAGCCACACAGCGACTTGAGTTTTGAAATGGCGTTTGGTACCCTTTCTGTGATTGTGGGGAGATGGGACAACTTTTCTCGTGTTCTTAAACTCCCATCTTAAAAAAGGATATTGCAGAGCTAGAAAGGGTGCAGCCATAATAATCAGGGGTGAGTGGTGCCCTGAAGCATCTTCCTGATAAGGAAAAAGGTAAAGGTAAAGGACCCCTGGATGGTTAAGTCCCGTCAAAGGCGACTATGGGGTTGCGGCGCTCATCTCGCTTTCAGGCTGAGGGAGCCAGGTGTTTGTCCACAGACAGCTTTCCGAGGTCATGTGTCGAGCATGACTAAACCTCTTCTGATGCAACGGGACACTGTGATGGAAACCAGAGCGCACGGAAGCTCCATTTACCTTCCCGCCACAGCGGTACCTATTTATCTACTTGCAGTGTGCTTTCGAACTGCTAGGTTGGCAGGAGCTGGGACAGAGCAATGAGACCTCACCCTGTCGCAGGGATTCAAACTGCCAACCTTCCGATCGAGGCTCAGCGGTTTAGACCACAGCGCCACCCGCTGATCTCTCCCTCCCTCTGTATGTTTGTAGTTGTGGGTCTGCACTTCACAGTATCTATCATCTGTGCAAATACAAAATCGGCATTGTTTAAACAGTCGAACCAAGAAAAGGTTTGCTGTTAACGTCAACTCCGATGTGGACCAATTTACAGTGTATCCTGATATTTTGCCCCCAAACGCCTATGTTTTGCCTTGATACTGAATCGTATTGTGAGGTTTTGTGATAAACTAAAGAAAGTTCTTGCAGAGCAGTTCGACAGTTCTTTAAGAGCTGTTTGACAGTGGAATTTGCTGCCAAGGAGTGTGGTGGAGTCTCCTTCTTTGGAGGTCTTTAAGCGGAGGCTTGACAGCCATCTGTCAGGAATGCTTTGATGGTGTTTCCTGCTTGGCAGGGGGTTGGACTGGATGGCCCTTGGGGTCTCTTCCAACTCTAGGATTCTAAGTCATTGGCAGAATGGGCCCACTGAAATTAACAAACGCAAGTCTGCCAATTCCTTAAATGCTAGTGGGCCTACTCTTGAGTATGGCGAACGCTAGTTGCAACATTGGATGCTCCCAGGCCTGGTGGAAGAGGAACATTTTTGCCTGACGCCTAAAGGTATGCAATGAAGATGACAGGCGAGCTTCCCCTGGGAAGAACATGCAACAATTGGGGAGCCACTGCAGAAAAGACCCTTTCTTGTGCTGCCACCCTCCAGACGTCCCGAGGAAGGGGCAGAGGGAAAGGGGCCTCAGATAATGATTGCAGGGTTGGGTCAGTTCATATGGGATGAGGCAGTCCTTGAGGTATTGTGGTCCTGAGCCATTTAAGATTCTATAGGTCAAAACCATCACTTTGCATTAAGCCCATTACATGCTCAAACTGTCTTGGTCCTGTGAGCAGTGTGGCTGCTGAATTCTACACGGACTTAAAGTTTCCGTTTACAGGTAGGTAGCTGTGTTGGTCTGCCGTAGTCGAAACAAAATAAAAAAAAATAAAAAAATTCCTTCCAGTAGCACCTTAGAGACCAACTAAGTTTGTTCTTGGTATGAGCTTTCGTGTGCATGCACACTTCTTCAGATACACTGAAACAGAAGTTACCAGACCCTTATATATAGTGAGAGGGTGGGGAGGGGTATTACTCAGAAGGGTGGTGGGAATAGGGTTACAGTTTCTGAACTGGCTTCAGAGGCAGCCCCATGTATTACACATTGCAGTAATCTAACTGAGACTTCCCCAGAGGATAGACAACAAATGCTTATTATCGTAATGTCTTATTATTCCAGAACCTGATCGATTGAAATCTTATCTTTTGGAGGAAGCTTCCTAGAAGTGGACTCCCTGGAAGTGGCTGGCAGGGCAAATTTTTTTTGGGGGGGGCGGGCGGTGGGGAGGCATGAGAGCCAGTGTGGTGTAGTGGTTAAGAGCGGTAGACTCGTAATCTGGTGAACCGGGTTCGCGTCTCCACTCCTCCACATGCAGCTGCTGGGTGACCTTGGGCTAGTCACACTTCTCTGAAGTCTCTCAGCCCCACTCACCTCACAGAGTGTTTGTTGTGGGGGAGGAAGGGAAAGGAGAATGTTAGCCGCTTTGAGACTCCTTCGGGTAGTGATAAAGCGGGATATCAAATCCAAACTCCTCCTCCTCCTCCTCCTCTTCTTCTTCTTCTTCTTCTTCTTCTTCTTCTTCTTCTTCTTGACCTTTGGTCTAATCCTGCAGGGTTCATATTCATGTATCTGCCACACTGATTAACCGTCTTGGTCACCCATCCTCTGCACACCTTCCAGCTTGTCAACATCCGTCTTAAGCTATGTTTTGACTGCTGAACTGGATTTTCTCATGGTGAGGTTTTGATGTTAGGACTGCATAGAGGTAACTTTCGGGAGCACTTTGCCATGCAAATCCTCTGTGTGGGCCTGCTCCCATGCTTGCTCTCTTCTCTCTCTCTCTTCCTGCAAACGCACCACCTAATCTTCTGCACGGTTGGGAATTTCTTTTCTATGGCATGCTAAAACAGCTCTTGCATAAGAACACCTTTCCTGTTCTTACAATTGTTGTTTGGGTTTTTTTTTGCTAAGCCTCGCTGACTTGAGAAATCCTTTCCCCTCCTCCCTGGGAAGAGATGATTTCATCAATTAGTTTTCTTCACTGTGGTGGGCATCCTTTTAAGCTGCCTCTCGGAACACTTTTCTCTTATTCCTCTTTTCTTCCCTCTCCAAGTGTTTGCTTGTCTTAGCCTGCTGCGTGCAAAATCCACTTTAATTGATCTTTGCAGACTATTTGCAACAGGGGAAGAGGAAAACGCTTAATGCTTTGTTTAATTCCTCTTGGCTTGTGGTTTTTTATTTATTTATTTTTTTAAAAAAAATCACTTATTATGATCGTGGATTCCACTTCTGAGCGCTGCTGTGGTGGGCTTAAAAAGCCCAGTTGAGTGGATCACCCAGTTCCATTCCTTGACATTATCTGCCCACTCCATTCCCAAAGCGAAAACGAATCAAAACCCTTCCCTATTTTATTTTATTTATTTGCTTCTAAGTGTTGGAACTTCAACCGGGTTGTTTCTCGACCCTTAATCATCTTGGTTGCCCTCCTCTGCACCCGGTTCCATCTTGTCAACATCCTTCTTAAATTGTGGTGCCCAGTCCAAAACCCTGTTCTTAAAGGGGCCAACCAGATTCCTGTGGGAAACCCACAAGCAAGATTTCAGCACAAAAACACTCCCCCCTCCCGTGGTTTCCAGCAGCTGGTATTTGGAAGCTTTCCTTCACCAAACTGTGGAGGGAGAGCAGAGTCGCCGTGGCTAGTAGCCTCCAATAGCATTTTCCTCCATGAATTTGTCTAAACCTCTTTTAAAGACATCCAGGCAGGGGCGTAGCAAGGGGGGCGGTTCACCCCGGGTTCCATAATGGAGGGGGTGACAAATTATCAAGGAACTTTTTTTTTTGAAAAAAATAAAGGAAAATTTATTTTTGAATTTATTTTTGAAAATGCCTGCTCCGAAGGTCTTATCTTACTATACTAGGGATTATATAGCTATATATGAAATTTCATGCATATCGGTTAATATCTTGACCCTCCTCCACCAAAATAGCTGTTCACTTGGCTGTTTTCCTATGTCGTGAAGGCTGAAATTTCAGTTCAGTGGAGCACTTACTGTTCCCAACCCTAACCCTGTGGAAAGCCATCTAATTAGACTTTAATTTGATTTTGAGATGTTTTTAGGAGGTAATTTAATTATTGTTTGATTTTATACCAATGTTATGTATCTGATGTTAGCCACCCTGAGCCCGACTTCAGCCGGGGATATAAATAAAAGTTTATTATTATTATTATTACTTGTTATTATTCCTTTGTAAGAAAATATGAAATAACGTAAAACCATTTTTGCAGGGGGGGTCAATGGGGGGGGGTGACAAAAATTCTTTTGCCCCCGGGTACCAATTTACCTAGCTACGCCCCTGGTTCCAGGTGTTGGCCATCACTGCAGTGCCTCCTATGGAAGAAGGTTCCACAGTTTATCTCTGTGCACCAAGAAGAAGTGCTTTCATTTATCTGTCCTGAATCTTCCAGCAGGTTAAGGGGTGATATGATAGCCATGTTCAAATATATAAAAGGATGTCATATAGAGGAGGGAGAAAGGTTGTTTTCTGCTGCTCCAGAGAAGCGGACACGGGGCAATGGATTCAAACTACAAGAAAGAAGATTCCACCTAAACATTAGGAAGAACTTCCTGACAGTAAGAGCTGTTCGACAGTGGAATTTGCTGCCAAGGAGTGTGGTGGAGTCTCCTTCTTTGGAGGTCTTTAAGCGGAGGCTTGACAGCCATCTGTCAGGAATGCTTTGATGGTGTTTCCTGCTTGGCAGGGGGTTGGACTGGATGGCCCTTGGGGTCTCTTCCAACTCTAGGATTCTATGATTCTATGATTCAGCTTCGTTGCATGTCGCACATTTTAGTGTTATGAGAGAGGGAGAAAAACTTTATCCAATTCCTCAGCGCCCTGCATAACTTTCTGATTTACACGGCCACCCTTCTAGAAAATGAAGAACTGCTCTTGTTTTTGTGCAACTTGAAAAGCTGTTTTTCTTTTCTCTGTTGTAAGACTCTGTCTTGATTCTCTTCAAAATCTGTAGGGCTGCTGGGATCCAGAGAGCCAGTGTGGTGTAGTGGTTAAGAGCAGTAGACTCGTAATCTGGTGAACCGGGTTCGCGTCTCCGCTCCTCCACATGCAGCTGCTGGGTGACCTTGGGCTAGTCACACTTCTCTGAAGTCTCTCAGCCCCACTCACCTCACAGAGTGTTTGTTGTGGGGGAGGAAGGGAAAGGAGAATGTGAGCCGGTTTGAGACTCCTTAGGGTAGTGATAAAGCGGGATGTCAAATCCAAACTCTTCTTCTTCCGACTGTTCCTGATCCAGGAAATGGGTTGTTTTCCTTGAATCTGGGAGATATAGCTTCAGTTTCCTCCTCTGCCATTGACTCACTGCTAATTTACATGTACAGGGGGAAAAAAAATAAGTATGAGGTGCTGCGTTTTTGGAATAGATAGATTGTTTTGGAATGTAGAAAGCAAAATCTCTCCATGGATACAGCCGTGGCTTCCGCGTGGAGTCTCCGGTGACATTGCCAGCACATTTTTCAGCTGCTGCGAGAGTGAGAATTGCATCTGGGAAGCTGTGGCTGCATCTGTGGAAGACTGAGCATTTTGAACGGTCTCCCCTGAAAGTGCATCTCTGGGGACACCCTCAGCACATGGTATGGAGCTGTTTTACCCTGTGAACCAGCCATCTCAACAGCTACACAATCGTTCCATTCTATCCCTGTCAAACTCTCCAACAGACCAGTCAGTTTTGATGGGTGGACATAGGCTCCATCCTTCATGTCAAATCCACTGCGAATGCTGGAGACCACGGTCTGGTGGATTAAACCTTCCTCCTCTTAACACGCACAACAGTGTGCTGTAAGGCCTTTAATAGAAGTTGGCTGAGTGTGTGTGGTTGTAGGGTCTGCATTTTGGACCTCCAGGGGGTATTTTTTAGGTAGAGGCCAGGTTATGTTGTCAGAGATGGTGGGCGGGTTCTCCATCTACTGCAGGATCCAGGACCTCCTCACTTCCAAGTCCGTTTCAAAGTGCTGGTACTTACAAAGCCCCTTGAGATGTTGCTGGACTTCCATCCACCTCAGTCAGCCTGGCCGGTGCACAAGGATGATAGGAGTTGTAGTCCAACGTTCTCTGGAGAGCCATAGATCCCCCAGCCCTGCTGGTAAGGTCTTAAATGGTTTTGGATCCAACATCCTGGAAAGATTGCCTCTTTCCTGATCAACCTGCACGCCTCTGATTCCATAGTCTTCTGCCTCTCCGGTGCTTCTGTTTCAATCTCTCGCATTGCTCTACCAAAATGCATGAACTTTCATTATGCTGCAGTTGGTTGCCATTATGTTGACGCAAAATGACTTTCCTTTTCAGAAAACACAGCAAAAAGTCCCTCTGGCTTTCTGGCAGGAAGCCTAAACTGAACTAGGTAGATATTTATTTATTTGTTCCATTTCCTTTCTCCTTCAGTATCGCAGGGCCTTGGGGCATGGGTCCGCTAGATCCCGGGGATCCGCTAGGCCTCTGTGTAATGTGACCCAAGACCTAGGGATCTTGAGTCACAAACGCCTCCTACTTCTCAGCCCAGGATATCAGCATTGTCCCAGCAGGCACCAGGAAGTAGCAGGTTCTGGTGGTCTTCCCCCCGCTCCCCAAAAAATGCTTCTTTCTGTCATGATATGAGCATTGACCTCATCCAAGGCGAGGCTGAAGTGAGGCCTTGTGGAGGACTTAGACTGTGTTATAAGACAGCAGAGCTCAGATATTGTTTCAGCAATAGTCAGCCTAAGACTGAGCCTTATAAAGGAGCAGCTGTTATGTCTAAGCAGGGGAGAGTCTGGTTATACTGAGATGTCTGATGGAGTCCTAAGACTCAGAAGATGACAGTGTGACATCCTTAGGCCAGAAGGGCATTGTCACCATGTACTCAACTTCTGGGCCCTCCAGTTCATCTCTTGGAGAACGGAGTTAATCTCAGCATCATGACACTGCACATCTACAGGAAACCATGGTTCCATTTTGGAGCCTTGGAAAAGACCAATTATTGGAGAAGACCAATTATTAGTGATGGAAAGCTGCACAACTTGCTCTGTACCAGACAAGAGAACGGTTTGGACCTTACAAAGGGATGGACTTGCCACATGGCATGTTCTGTTCTAGTTTTGATGACTGCTGCAAGATGGGCTTCTGCCTTCAACAGTTCTCCAGCAATGTTGGTTCATCCATCATGGACGTGAGACCTAGAATAGCCAAACACAGCGATTCTCAAATTTTCAGAACTGTAGGGAACTCTTTTACCCTCGATCCATCTTTTCTCCTGAGCAATCCTTGCAAGGCTGCTATGAGATGTGCACAGGCAGATGACAAATAGTGCTGAATTGGGCCTCACCGTGACTACACAGTGCCAGTGTGGTGTAGCGGTTAGAGTGTCAGAGTAGGTCCTAGGAGAGCAGGGTTCGAATGCCCTGTGTGGCCATGGAGCTCACTAGGTGACCTTGGGCCAGCCTAGCCTCCCTCACAGGGTTGTTAAGGGGATTGAATGAGAGGGGGAACCATGGAGGAAAAGATGGAAATGCAACAAAATAAAACAAATATGAATATACACAAACTGAGTTATAGCGCACCCCAAAATCTAGGTTGGTCATGGTGGGCAAGGCATCTTAGTGAGAAAATTTCCTCTTGCTTTCCAATATCGTCATTTAGGAATGGCCCATCGTCTTCTGTTGAATGTAGTTTGTAGGCTGTTGTCTCAACAAGTCACATGGGGACAGCAGCAACCCTTCCACAGGTATGTTTTAATTAGGTGGGGAAAGCTTAATTTTTTGACGGCCTTCCAAGTTTTCTGAAGCAATATTAGAATAACTTGGAGAGCCTTTGCAAGGTCATAGCAAGGTGATCACGAGGCAGTACAAGTGCTTAAAATGGATGAGCCTTCCCTGGAGTTATAGCTTTGGCAGGTAGACGTATCCTCTTTTTGACTTGCGCTTGGTAAACCAAAGGCTTTTGTGATGTCTCTTTTCCCCAATGACTGGAGGATACTTTATGCATTCAACCCCTGAGCAAGGTTCAGTGGTAGGGGGAGACGGAGAAGGAATAGCTGATGGAACCATGTGGAGCATTGCCGTTTTGTTGCAGGGGTGTTGCACTCTAAATATTCAGCAAATATAGTTCTTTACTTAACGGAGGAATCCGTCACTGAGTTTTGTTCCCTGGTGGTTCCCTTGTGTGAAGAGTCCCTTCAGCAATGCGGCAAGATGAATAAGTGATGAGAGCAGTATTTGGAAAGGCAGATACCCAGGTAATGATGTGAGCAGAACTTCTGTCATTCAGACGTCTGGCCATTTGCTGTAGAAATGTGTTTCTGTGTTCCAGTCTCTGCCCAAAATAAATCTGGCAGAAGGTCTACCTTGCTTCTTGGCTTTGAGAACGTACCATGCTTGGCAGACTGGGCCAGGGGTAGCCAATGCCGTCCCCTTCAGAAGGTGCTGGGTACAATTCCCATCACTCTTGAACATTGGCCATGCTGGCTGAGGCTAATGGGAGTCCAAACAACATTGGTTTACGCAGGACCAGAGTCATGAATCCCAGTTGTGTGTTTGGTGGGACACTGATCATTCCCTTTGAATTAAAATTTTGTGTATGCTTCACCATGTTGGACATCGTTGTATGCTTTGGGTTACTGGTGTGTGTGAAGGATCATTTGCAGCCCTGTTGTTTGCAGTAATTGAAACTGCCCATCACTGGATTGGCAATGACTCTTCTGTCCTACGACTCCATTCCATTTTATTTTGTTCAGACCAAGGGCCATAATAATATTCATAGAATCTTAGAGCTGGAAGGGACTCAAGGGTCATCTTGTTGACACCCCCAATGCAGGAATCTTGGCTAAAGCATTCATGACAGATAACCATCCAACCTCTGCTTAAAAACCTTCAGGGAAGCAAAGTCCACCACCTCCTGAGGGAGTCTGTTCCACTGCCGAACAGATGAAATAATAATAATAATAATAATAATAATAATAATAATAATAATATTTATACCCCACCCACTCTGGGCTGCTTCCAGCACATATAAAAGCATAATAAGATGTCAAACATTAAAAAGTTCCCGAAACAGGGCTGCCTTCTGATGTCTTCCTAAAGTTGTGCAGTTCCTTATTTTCTTGTCAATTGGCGGCAGCGGGGTTGGGGGGGGAGGGTGCCACTACTGAGAAGGCCCTCTGCCTGCTTCCCTGTAACCTCACTTCTTGCAGTGAAGGAACCATGAGAAGGCCCTCGGAGGTGGACCTCAGTTTCTGGGCTGAACCTTCTAGGCAGCCTTCCAAGATCCATGTGCCAGTGAGGAGTGTCTGTGTCCTGGTTGCTCCCAGACCTATCTGGTGCATGGACTCAGAGGCAAAAGGGGGGAAATAACAATGGGTGTGAATGTTACCTTTGTACAGTAGACAAGTTTCTACATACATCCTCAAACCCTTCTCTACCTTCTACATTATCCGAATTCAAGGGTGCATTGTAAAAGTGGATTGTCTCAAAGTTCTCAGAAGTGAGTAGAATCCTCTATCCTGGC
Organism: Lacerta viridis; assembly: GCA_900245905.1. NCBI lineage: Eukaryota > Metazoa > Chordata > Lepidosauria > Squamata > Lacertidae > Lacerta > Lacerta viridis. The sequence goes on along the minus strand of OFHU01001006.1, from coordinate 199,022 downwards.
CATGGGCATGACAGAGGGGTTGGAAATCCAAGCAAACACTCTGGGACAGAATGTGCAGATTCTGGGCAATTGAAACAATAGGAGTATGTCTTTCAGGACCCTGGACAGAGCCCAGGGAGCACACACATTGTTCCAGTGGTACTCTCTACTGAGCTCTTAGCTACCTGAACTTGAGCATACCTCTAAGGGTTCCCAGCTGAGTAGTTCAGAGATTTTAAAAGGCAGCCCTTTGGTCTAGATCTAAGCATTCACTTATGTCTCCATGATCTCATGCCAAAGCCTACTGTCTGCAATGGTGCAAAGCACTTGGTGTAGGGTTCCAGCCTCATATTATCCTAGCCAGTTTGAATCTAATTAAGGGTTAAACCGCAGAATAAGCTGTCCTGCCAGGCTTAGCCTATGTCATCACTTCATATCTTGAAAGGAAATTTTGTTATTTCTCTCTCTCTCTCCATGTGGATTTCAGTACATAAAGAACTCTGAGCTGGTCACTCCAGCCACATGGCTTTCACCAACCTCTTTTGCTTCGGACAAGAACAGAGTATGAAACTAGCATTTTTCTCTATCGATACTTTAGAAACTTTTACCTTTTGTAACAAAGCAACGTTTTGACTGCCTGTTCATCTTTCCTGACTATTTTACAGAAATGCACAATCATCTGACCCTTTAAGAGTTTTGTAAGTAAACAATTTTATGACTTACCAAACACGTGGTCTGTCTCTATGCTAGGGAGGTAAGATAGCTTGGAAAGGGCTTTTAAAGGGGAATATTTTGGGGGCTCACTGAGAGGACACATTTTTAAGGTTTTGCAGCCTATCTCTCCACACTTTTCTTTGCTGCATGTTTTGTGATGTGAGATCTCTGCTGGGTTTCTCTCCCCAAAGAGTACTTGCCCCAAACCTTGGTCTGGGCTTCTCGGATTCCAACACTTGGAAGGGACCTCTTGATCTCTAGAGAGGCCTGTGGTTCAGTGGTTAGTCCTCATGATTTCAATTCTGCTTAGCTTCTCTGTCTGTGTCCAAGTCACTGCTAGGTTTCAGGGTCCTGACAGCTCCTCTCCTGGCCTCCTGAGGCTGTTACTTCATTAGTAGGGATCTACCTTATACTGGGGGACGTGGATGGCGCTGTGGGTTAAACCACAGAAGCTTGGGCTTGCTGGTTAGAAGGTCAGTGATTCGAATCCCTGCGACAGGGTGAGCTCCTGTTGCTTGGTCCCAGCTCCTGCCAACCTAGCAGTTCGAAAGCACGTCAAAGTGCAAGTAGATAAATAGGTACCACTCCGGCGGGAAGGTAAACGGCATTTCCGTGTGCTGTTCTGGTTCGCCAGAAGCGGCTTGGTCATGCTGGCCACATTAACGCGAGATGAGCGCCGCAACCCCAGGGTCGTCCATGACTGGACCTAATGGTTAGGGGTCTCTTTACCTTTACCTTATACTGAGTCAGACCAGTGTTGCATCTAGCTCAGGTTACTCATGCTGTCTTTTGAAATCAGAGTTGCTAGTACTAGCGTCTTGTCTCAAATGAATTGCTTTCCCCCCCAACCACTATGGTCTAAACACCTGATGGCTTTTGAGGAAAGCAAGAAGAGTTTTGAAAACTAGTGGGTTTTCTTTGGGAAGGCTCCAGGCATCTATATTTGAAGTTGCTGTTCTGCACACTTTTCTTAGATGCTTGGTATCTTTTACCCCCTTGAAAAAGTAAAGCAAGGATGCTTTATCCACAGTAAGGGTGTTTCGGCCATACTAAAATTACTTTTAAAAATACACTTTTTACCTGATTCGACATGGTGGGTAGGATTCAGTGGTGTATGTATACAGTGAAAGAGGTGCACTAATGCAATGGGATTCTCCCCCTATGTGCACCTCCAAAACATATTCTGGGTCCTTCCCCCTCCCCCAACACTTCATAGTATAGCACAGGGGTCAGCAACCTTTTTCAGCTTTGGACCGGTCCACCGCCCCTCAGACCATGTGGTGGGTCGGACTAATTTTTTTTTGGGGGGGGGAATGAATGAATTCCTATGCCCCACAAGTAACCCAGAGATGCATTTTAAATAAAAGGACACATTCTACTCATGTAAAAACACGCTGATTCCCAGACCGTCCATGGGCCGGATTGAGAAGGCGATTGGGCTGCATCCGGCCCACGGGCCTTAGGTTGCCTACCCCTGGCATAGCAGATTTAGGGTGTGCTGGAGGAGGGAGAGTGCAGGAAAGTCTTCTTGTGGCCGCCCAGAGTGGCTGGGGAGACCCGGCCAGATGGGTGGGGTATAAATAATAAATTATTATTATTATTATATTGTGTAAGTGGACCTCATTCTGTAGCTCTCCGGGGTTTCAGAGTGAGTACATTTCCAGATCTGTCCGGAGATGCCAGTGTTTGAACCCGGGACCTTCTGCATGCCAAGCAGAGGCTCTACCACTGAGCTGCAACCTTTCCCTATAACTGTTCAGCCCGTGCTCTCCCAAGTGTCCAAAGGCCTTTATTTAACAAACGCACCTTTTACAAAGCAAGGTTTTGGTCTATAACTTGAATTACAATTGACACGCTTCGGTGCATGGGGACAATTCACTTTTTTATATTGTCTATTACCGGGGAATTCGGGGCTGATTCTACAGCTACTGTAAAACGGGCTTTCAGTTCAAGTATGTTATAAATCGATTCTCTGCGGTCTAGACGTGCCTACCTTTTCCTGACTTGCTGCTTGCAAGATATCATGTGGGAGGACCCAGAGTTTCTCACGAGACAGAGAGTATTTATCTTCTGTGACTCATTTATCTGACAGAGAAACAGCTGTAATGGCGATTTGGAACTTGATTATTAAAACCAGAATGTCAGCTTTTGGAAGCGACAACAGGAGATAGCTCTTGCCTCCATACCCTGATTGTCACTTGCATGTTACCTACTTGGTGGTAGTGGAAAACAGGGCTCTGGACTTGGTAGATATTTGGTCTGATGCAGCCGGGCTCTTGTTACATAGGAATATAGCCGCCTTGTTGTTGTTTAGTCGTTTAGTCGTGTCCGACTCTTCGTGACCCCATGGACCAGAGCACGCCAGGCACGCCTATCCTTCACTGCCTCTCGCAGTTTGGCCAAACTCATGTTAGTAGCTTCGAGAACACTGTCCAACCATCTCATCCTCTGTCGTCCCCTTCTCCTTGTGCCCTCCATCTTTCCCAACATCAGGGTCTTTTCCAGGGAGTCTTCTCTTCTCATGAGGTGGCCAAAGTATTGGAGCCTCAGCTTCAGGATCTGTCCTTCCAGTGAGCACTCAGGGCTGATTTCCTTCAGAATGGATAGGTTTGATCTTCTTGCAGTCCATGGGACTCTCAAGAGTCTCCTCCAGCACCATAATTCAAAAGCATCAATTCTTCGGCGATCAGCCTTCTTTATGGTCCAGCTCTCACTTCCATACATCACTACTGGGAAAACCATAGCTTTAACTATACAGACCTTTGTTGGCAAGGTGATGTCTCTGCTTTTTAAGATGCTGTCTAGGTTTGTCATTGCTTTCCTCCCAAGAAGCAGGCGTCTTCTAATTTCGTGACTGCTGTCACCATCTGCAGTGATCATGGAACCCAAGAAAGTAAAATCTCTCACTGCCTCCATTTCTTCCCCTTCTATTTGCCAGGAGGTGATGGGACCAGTGGCCATGATCTTAGTTTTTTTGATGTTGAGCTTCAGACCATATTTTGCGCTCTCCTCTTTCACCCTCATTAAAAGGTTCTTTAATTCCTCCTCACTTTCTGCCATCAAGGTTGTGTCATCAGCATATCTGAGGTTGTTGATATTTCTTCCGGCAATCTTAATTCCGGCTTGGGATTCATCCAGTCCAGCCTTTCGCATGATGAATTCTGCATATAAGTTAAATAAGCAGGGAGACAATATACAGCCTTGTCATACTCCTTTCCCAATTTTGAACCAATCAGTTACACCTTATCAGTGTTCAAAATCAGCCAAGCACCAGGCACATTTTGCACCTGCCTTTCAACCATTTGTGACCAGGTGAAGATACCTGACATCTCCACCATCTGGAGGTGCATTCATGTGGATCCTTGGAACTTGACTGTTTTCACACACTAATGCCCTATCAGTGGTATTTTATCTGCACAATCAGAATGAATTTCTGGAACAAATTTCTTTTTTCTGTGCAGCCTCAGCAGGAGTAGTCACCCTTAAGAAAAAGAGGTTGGAATTGGCCAATAGGGACTTCTCTTCTTTAAGTTCTCAGAGCTCTTAACCCAGCTGAAGGTTCTCATCTGAACTAGCCAGATGTTTAACTGAGAATCAATCACAGTCAGTCCATTATTTGAAGGAAAAAAAAGACTTGAGAGCCATCTTGCTCTCAAATGTCAACTAGGCATTCTGTTTTGGAGACTGTAACCTTGGTTTAAGGAGCCATTTGGTGCCTGGTTTATATAGCTGATTTTCTAACGCTGCGCCTTATACAGAGTCAGACCATAGAACCATAGAATTGTAGACTTGGAAGGGGCCCTGAGGGTCCTACCCAATGCAGTGCCCTGCAGCCACTGGTTCATGTAGCTCAGTATCATCTACACTGATTGGCAGAAGCTCCCCAGGGTTTCAAATAGGTTTACCGTATTTTTCGCTCCATAGGACGCTCGGACCATAGGGCGCACCTCGTTTTTAGAGGAGGAAACCAGGAAAAAAATATTTTTCTGGTTTTCCTCCTCTAAAACCCATGGTTGTTTTTTTTGAGAATCAGCTCAAAGTTTTGCAGCTTTTTTTGCAAAGGGAAAAGCCCTGCTTTTTGAGGATCAGTTCAGATTTGTGCAGCTTTTGTAAAGGGGGAAAAGCATTGCTTACAAACCAGTAAGCACCAGTACAAACCAGTACAGACCAGTAAGCACCAGCAGGTAATAGGAAGCAAGAGGAAAGCAAACCAGTACAAACCAGTAAGCACCAGTACAAACCAGTATGCACCAGTACAGACCAGTAAGCACCAGCAGGTAATAGGAAGCAAGAGGAAAGCAAACCAGTACAAACCAGTAAGCACCAGTACAAACCAGTACAGACCAGTAAGCACCAGTACAAACCAGTACGCACCAGCAAGTAATAGGAAGCAAGAGGAAAGCGAACCAGTACAAACCAGTAAGCACCAGTACAGACCAGTAAGCACCAGCAAGTAATAGAAAGCAAGAAGAAAGCAAACCAGTAAGCACCAGCAAGTAATAGAAAGCAAGAGGAAAAGTAACAGAAAGCCCCAAATGGCTGAAAAACTCAATTTCCCAGGATCCTCAGCCCTCGCAAAGGAACTACTGTGCAAGGGGCCTGGGCGGGGCAGGAAGGGAGCTAGCTCCCTTATCTCCCTCCCCGATCTCCTGCAATCAGCTGTTGAGCGGGTTCCTTTCAACACTCTCTTTCCCTCTTGTTAGCCTTTAGCTCTTTCTAAAACAGAAAAAGCAGGATCTGCCTTTCCCCCCTGGGCAATTTGGCTCCAGGGACCATGCATTCGCTCCATAAGACGCACAGACATTTCCCCTTACTTTTTAGGAGGAAAAAAGTGTGTCTTATGGAGCAAAAAATACGGTATCTCCCAGTCCTACCTGGCGATCAAATCTGGGACTTTCTGTGTGCAGAGCTCAGCTGCTGAGCCATGTCTGTTCTTATGTATCTTCTGAATTTCATAACCCAATACTGAATTGACCCATACCCTGCAATCACCATCTAGCTTTCCTATGTAGGTAGCACTCTGTGGCATGGATGAATGTCCATCATGCTGGTCCCCACCTGAAGCGATTTGCTACCTGACTTTGAACTAGGCCTCCTTAGAAATAATTCAGTAGGGCTCCATTCTTGAATCTGGTGCTCTCGAGACCTTTTGGACCACAACTCCCATCACCCCTGTTCCCTGACTGTGGAGTTTGTGTATTTATTTATTTAGAATATTTGTTCCCTGCTCTTCAACCAGAAAGGCTCTCTGAGCAACATCCAGCAACATCCCGGAAGAATGCTTTGCTAGGGGATTATTTCCTTGAAAATCCTGGGAAGAATCAGGCTGCTGGTGGTGGTTTTGCTCCCTGAAAGGAATTCTGGTTAACATTGATTAGAGTATTGCTGTGGGTTTGGAGGCTTAGTCTGAATGATGCCCTGAATCCCTTCCAATTCCCAGAACCCAGTGAAGATTAGAATCTGACGGAGGATCCTGTTGCTGAAGTAGTCGGGTGAGCTTCTTTGCAAGGCAGTGACCTTAGCTGGTGACTTAGGTGCCCTAATCAGCAGTGAGCTCAGTTGTAAGAGCTTCAATGAAGGGATGGTGCCCTCCAGGCTAATGGGTGGGCCTTTCCTCCACCCCCTGTCCTAGCTGCTAGGTAAAGGTAAAGGTACCCCTGACCGTTAGGTCCAGTCGTGGACAACTCTGGGGTTGCGGCGCTCATCTCGCTTTACTGGGCAAGGGAGCCGGCGTTTGTCCGCAGACAGCTTCCGGGTCATGTGGCCAGCATGACTAAGCCGCTTCTGGCGAACCAGAGCAGCACATGGAAACGCTGTTTACCTTCCCGCAGGAGCGGTACCTATTTATCTACTTGCACTTTGATGTGCTTTCGAACTGCTAGGTTGGCAGGAGCAGGGACCGAACAACGGGAGCTCACCCCATCGCGGGGATTTGAACCACCGACCTTCTGATCGGCAAGCCTAGGCTCTGTGGTTTAGACCACAGCGCCACCCGCGTCCCTAGGTAGGAGTGAGTGCAGTAACCAGAGTTGTATGTGAGTGAGCTGGAAACTGGAGACACAGAAACCTGCTTGCTCTGTGCTGCATCCATAGAGCTATATATCGTAAAGATACCACAGTCTGCACTGGTCTTTGTTCCAGGGAAACTGAACCTGGGTAAATGCTTAGAACCCCTGGAGTCCCCCATTATGTAACGATATAAACCTGACGTTCTGGCATTACTTGAAACCAGTGCTTTCGGAATCACATTCTGTGTTTCCTTTGAGGGGATAATATAATGCAGAGTACGTATTTGTTTCATGTCACACTCCTTATGCATATGCTGTAATGCGATCCTTTTTATTTTTTTGTTCCCGGAATTGGTAGTTATGTGCAGCCTGTGTAGTTGACAGCGTACAACTTGAAGCCAAGTGGCACAAACGCGCTTGCTTTGATCAGCTTTTCACTAGTAATTTTGCTTGATGTGATTGGTAGGTTTATTTTACAAAATGATTCTTGGTTCTCAGCAGTAACAGCAGCGCATTTTGCATTTAAATGTGCCTCTCGCATTGGACTCATTGGAATAGCCACGTTTATCTAAAAGGCAAAGGCAGCCGGATTGGTCCAAAAGTGGCAGGGAAAACCTTCCACAATCCACACTTGGGAAAGATCAAAATGACACAGGAACACAGAAAGCTGCCTTATGCCAAGTGAGACCATTGGTGTTGTCCACACTGACTGGCAGCGACTCTTCAGGGTTTGAACCTGGGACCAAAGACCTTGTTAAAGAGGAATGTTTTTGCCTAGCGACTAAAGGTGCGTAATGAAGGTGCTAGGCAAACCTCCCTGGGGAGAGCATTCCACAAACGGGGAGCCACTGCAGAGAAGGCCCTTTCACATGTTCTTACCCTCTGGACCTTTCGTGGAGAAGGCACGTGAAGAAGAGCCTCAGAAGATGATCGTAGGGCCATGCTCTCCTCTTCTCCAGAAGCAGGATCAGAGACCTGAACCTGGTCTTAGCTAGAGACTCTGCAGCCACTTCTGGACTCTGGGGTTTTGACAGGCTATAGGCCTGTTCATCTCCTTTCACTTGACTGGGGAATACGAATGAATGGGATGGTGCACACACAATGCAAAGTGGTGAGGGCTGAAGTATATGGGTGCTGATGCACGTGGGTATATTGGGGGGGCGTGGGGTCAGAGTCCACCCTTCTCCCCACATGCAATTTCCCTAGTGATGTTTACATTCCCTGTTCAGGGATGGCAGCTGGTTGGGGCCTTTCTCTTTATATAATGTGGCAAGTGGTTGTTAGGGAGTTCTGCCAGTCTTATGAAACTTTAGCATTATGAATCAGAGCACATCCTTCTGTGTGGCATTATCGTTTTATTTTTCTTTCCCCACTTGCCGGAATAGGAATATTCCTTCTGTAGGCAACAATGGGATTTCAGTTTTGATAACGGCAGTGGCCCTCATGTGAAGCTGACAACCCCCCCCCCGCCTCTTCTAGTTTCCCTCCCAAGTTTCTCTCCCCTTATTTAAATATCAAAAATTCAGATGCTTTCAGAAGTGGTGGCATTGGAAAGGGAAGCGTGGGTGTTATTGCAAGGTTGAGCCAATCCATTTTTATCTCATTATATATCTTTTTTTACCTAATGCTTTTTTATTATGTGAGCTGTGCTGGGTTTTTAGATCCGATGCAGGGATGACGTTGCTATGACAACACCATGATTCATGTAATTTCTGCAACATTTTGTTGGGTGGGTTTTGCAGCTTGAAAGCTTCTACGCGGTAGTGGCGGGGGTTCCTTTTGTTTGGTTCTGTCCACCCCACTGCTAATGTGGTGCCCAAGGGTCTTAGGAATTCCCACCATCTTTGGTTGTTGTTGTGTAGTTGTTTAGTCATGACCCCATGGACCAAAGCATGCCAGGCACTCCTGTCTTCCACTGCCTCCCGCAGTTTGGTCAGACTCATGTTGGTAGCTTCAAGACATCTCATCCTCTGTCGTCCCCTTCTCCTTGTGCCCTCCATCTTTCCCAACATCAGGGTCTTTTCCAGGGAGTCTTCTCTTCTCATGAGGTGGCCAAAGTATTGGAGCCTCAGCTTCAGGATCTGTCCTTCCAGTGAGCACTCAGGGCTGATTTCTTTAAGAATGGATAGGTTTGATCTTCTTGCAGTCCATGGGACTCTCAAGAGTCTCCTCCAGCACCATAATTCAAAAGCATCAATTCTTCGGCGATCAGTCTTCTTTATGGTCCAGCTCTCACTTCCATACATCACTACTGGGAAAACCATAGCTTTAACTATACGGACCTTTGTCAGCAAGGTGATGTCTCTGCTTTTTTTGACGCTGTCCATGGGACTCTCAAGAGTGTCCTCCAATTTTTCACATGGCTGCCATGAAGTTCTTGGTTGACGGATGTGATGTATTGTGTTGGACATCACACTGAGCTTCAGAAGCAAGGTCAAGGATGATTTTCCTTTGTTCCACTTCCCAACTTGGCAAACGTGGCATTCACACTGCACCTTGGAGGGATTTGGAGCAATTCTGAAGCATCTCTAGCTATTCAAGCTCAGGAGAAGAGGAAAGGGCTTGTTGTGCTTCCTTCCAAACGTAGCCAACCCGTGAGATGTGGTTGGACTACACTTCCCAATCACCCCTGACCATTCACCCTGTTGCCGGGGGGCTGATGGGAGTTGGAGTCCAACTGCAAATGGAAAGCACCCTGTTGGCGACTCCTGCTCCCAGCTCACATCCTGGAAGGAAAGAAAGCCAAATAAAACCCAGGTACTCTTGTGTAGACTTGACAGTAGAGCCTCTCAAAATGTTGATATTAAACAGAAGGTGGAATAGAAGTGGTAGCTCAGTGAATGGTTTAGCTCCAAATGTGATGTTCTGTAGCATTTGTGCATGAACCCTGCTGGTTGAGGCCAATGGCCCATCTAGTCCAGCATCCTGTCCTCACAGTGGCCAGCCAGATGCCTGGGAAAAACCCACAAGCAGGATTTGAGCACAAGAGCTATCTCCTTGTCTGTGATTTCCAGCAACTGCTATTCAGAAGCGTTGCTGCCTCTGACAGTCTTCTTTCTCTTTTGGTGATCCCTCGTAGCCGAGTAAGATTGTCTCCCATAAACACAGCTTTAACAATGAGTGGAGACTGTAGAGGCCAATTCTGGATCCACACGTCCTTCCACAGTGGGGACATTGGTTTCCGGGTGGGAGTTGATCATGGTGTGGATTTGCCAAGTGTGCCTTCCTCTTAGCACGTTTCTCCCTTGTGTCCTGAGTTCAAGTGTCTTCAAAGCCCATGACACCTTTGGTAAAGGCTGTTCTCCAACTGGAGCGCTCGCAGGCCAGTGTTTCCCAGTTGTCGGTGTTTATACTACATTTTTAAAGATTTGCCTTGAGACAGTCTTTAAACCTCTTTTGTTGACCACCAGCATTACGCTTTCCATTTTTAAGTTCGGAATAGAGTAGTTGCTTTGGAAGACGATCATCAGGCATCCGCACAACATGACCAGTCCAACGAAGTTGATGTTGAAGAATCATTGCTTCAACACTGGTGATCTTTGCTTCTTCCAGTACACTGATATTAGTTCGCATGTCTTCCCAAGTGATGTGTAATTTTTTTCCGGAGGCAACGTTGATGGAATCTTTTGAGGAGTGCAGGCACAGCATAGCCATTGGGGTTTGTAGTCATCTACAACCCTCTCATACATGAGTTTGCTTAATCCTTTTTTTAAAGCCATCCAAGTTTAATAATAATAATTTAATAAGTTGGCGACCATCACTGCCTCTTGTTGGAGGAAATGCCATAGTTCGAATATGGCAGGCATGTCCAACCAGTTGATCCTGGTTTGTCCTGGTCGATCTTTGGATCCTTACTGAACTCCCCCAAGAAATATATATGCTGTCCCCCTAAAAAAGCTCCGTCCTCCAATGACAATGGGTAGACCACTGCCATTTTTTAAATACTGTGAGTAGATCTCAGTCTCTTGGGAGTTGGACGTGCCTGGACTATGGGATGTGTGAAGAAGCACTTCCTTTTGTCTGTCCTGAATTTTCCAGCATTCCGCTTCATGAGATGTCCACATGTTCTAGTGTTACATGAAAGGGGGGGGGAACATCCCCTTTCTAAGTCCACTTTCTCCACACCATGTAAAAATGCTTCTGCTAGAGTCCTCCTAGTGGTGCAGCAACAAAACTGCCAGCACATTTGCAAAGCTAAGCAGGGTCCGATATGGTTTCACATTGGATGGGGAACCAGGTGTTGAGATACCAGCATTGGAGGGGGTTGGACTAGAGGACTGATCTCCAGGATCCCTCCCAACTCTATAATTCTTTGACTCTGAACCTCTTACTCCCCTATTCAGCCGCTTCCACCTATTTAGCTGTTGACAATCTCTTGTCCAAGCAAATATTAAATGCTTGGGCCCTTCCACTTGTCCTCTCTCACCAGTTTTACAAGGGCATTTCTTCCTTCGGTCTCTGTGCCTTTAAATTCAGGAGCGACCTATTTTCAAAGGGATGGTGGGGGATGTACCTTGGATGGCTTGGAACGTTGCATTAAGAGTCTGGCATGACAGATAAAAACACATGGTTGACCCTGCCTTCCTGTCCTGGCTAATTATATTAAACTCCATTTGCATGCTGACATGAGAGTTTAAGAGGGGTCGTTGGAGCCTCGATGCATATTAAATCTGCAAAATGACAGTCCGAGGCCAGGGGGGCATTGGACAAGTGGCAATTAGGCCACTAAGAGGATCACACCATGTTTTCGTATTGCCGGGAGAGGTCTGCCGATCTTTGCCTTAAATGCTTGACAGAGGGACCCGGAGGTGCCTCTTGACTGCATTAGTGGCAGGATCAGTGCGGTGAAAGACAGCCAGGCGGCCTCTGAGCAGAAAATGGTGCGGTAGGCGTTTTGCAGAAAAATATTAAGCCATCAGCAGAGCGGCCCAGTGGTCCCTGCCAGATTCCTTGCTCCTTTCTAAGGGAACTATGCCACTCAAAGGATCTGCTGGCCTCCCCAAAATACGCTTCGAGGTTTATTTTTACATCCATGCAGGATATGAACATGGGCCAGTCACTGCCTCTCAGCTTAACCTGCCTAGCAGAGTAGATGAGATAACCATAAATGCCACCTTCAGCCTCTTGTGGGGGAGACACAACACACAAGCAGATAGTTCTAAAGGTGGTCGAATGAGTTCTATGGGGGAGTGATTTTTTTATGAATAACCCCCCACAATTTAATTTTTCTAATCCCTGCAAGTAGAAAAGAAGAGTGTCAAGAGTCCACCCCAGCCTTCTCCTTGCTGTGCTGGTTTCCTATTGCAGGGGCCTTCTCCCCCTGCTCCCCAGCAGTCTGAAATGGTACGTTCAATTCTACCACCTCAGAAGGACATCAGAAGAACCTAGTTGGATCAGGACCATGGCCCATCCAGTCCATTGTTGTGCTGTCAGAGAACCAGATGCCTCTTGGAAGTCCCATGATTCCTGCGTTGAAGGGGGTTACACTAGATGACCTTTGAGGTCCCTTCCAACTCTACAGTTCTCTGATTCTATGCATTAAGGAGCAGAGCACAAGCACAACACAGCTTCCCTTCTTCCTCAAGAACTGCTCTGGTCAGACCTCACCTGGAATACTGTGTCCAATTCTGGGCACCACAGTTCAAGAAGGATACTGACAAGCTGGAACGTGTCCAGAGGAGGGCAACCAAAATGGTCCAAGGCCTGGAAACGATGCCTTATGAGGAACGGCTTAGGGAGCTGGGTATGTTTAGCCTGGAGAAGAGAAGGTTAAGGGGTGATATGATAGCCATGTTCAAATATATCAAAGGATGTCATATAGAGGAGGGTGAAAGGTTGTTTTCTGCTGCTCCAGAGAAGCGGACACGGGGCAATGGATTCAAACTACAAGAAAGAAGATTCCACCTAAACATTAGGAAGAACTTCCTGACAGTAAGAGCTGTTCGGACAGTGGAATTTGCTGCCAAGGAGTGTGGTGGAGTCTCCTTCTTTGGAGGTCTTTAAGCGGAGGCTTGACAGCCATCTGTCAGGAATGCTTTGATGGTGTTTCCTGCTTGGCAGGGGGTTGGACTGGATGGCCCTTGTGGTCTCTTCCAACTCTATGATTCTATGCTCTACTACCCCAAGATCTGTACCATGCCACACATTTTTCTCCATGCTGCCTCTTAGCCTGGGTTAATTACCCTCATTTCTGCTTTGTCCCTCACTTTCTTACCTTAAATACCAGCAGAAGATTTGCGTGTTTAGACCCTTAACCTCCCCCAAAATAAATTCACACATTACTCAGATATTTGGTTTGGTTTTTTGGCAGAATTTAGGCCACAACTTTATTGATTACAACCAAGTGAGTGGTTGCATAGGTTCTGGTTCGACTATCTCCCTGCACCCTTGCAGGCAGCCCTGTCCCAGAGCCACATTCGTGGGACAGACAAGGATGAACACCAGGGACAACTGTTGGAGGGTTCACCAAACAGCTGTTCTGATGTCCCCGGGACTCGGGCACCGGCCGGACCCCTTTCGGGGACGGACAAACCAATGAGTCCCTGGATTCCTGTACCGGAATATCCTGCATTTCCATAGGCGTGGCCACATCACGTGCCACGCCTATCACCTGAACCAGAGCCTATCCGCAACTTACAAGTTGTGACTAGTTGCTACGCGGCAGGCGAAACCCAAATGGCACCAGCCAATCAGCCAAGTGGGGAAAATTCCTGCCGTGCCCCTGTCCCAACGACAGACGACACACGACGGCATAGCAAGGTCAAGCACAAGCCCTAAATATAGGGTGAGGTGGGTGGGTGTTCCGATGCGAAAGGCCCCAAAGAGGAAGCTCAGCAGCCTTGCATGGGCTTAAATAGGTCCCGTGTTGCTGCATTTTATGACGCCCCATTGGCCAGATTTCACCCCAGCAACGCGGGACCGACCTATCAGGGGTTGTGGCCTTGATTTCCAATTACCCCCACAACACTGGGTCGGGTTGCCGGCCACACCGCAACACGTGCCCTCTTTTTATGGAGGACCCGATTTGCCACCCCCACCCCCCCAGGTGTATTTTTTAAGTGAAGCATTTTTTTTAAAAAAAATGTGCTGAGTATAGTTGCAGTTTTTAAGCTGGCTGGATTTTGGGGGAAGTGTTTGCTTAATCTCTTTCCATTGACGTTTTCCTTTTTTTACTTTTTGGTATGTTTTAAAAATAATTATTACCTGTCCAAAGCATTTGAGGCTGGGAAGGCTGATAATTAGTAGGTCTGCAAACCTTAATTGGTTTAATCGGCAGATCAATCCACTAAAGCTTTAATTGATTAATTTGTAGGGCTCCAAGTTGAGACACACTTTCCTTTTATTTGTTTTCTTCCGGCGAGCTACTACGATAGGGAACAAAAGGGAATGTAAGAAAGGAAAGTGAGGCCTGCAACAGCAAAATTTAGTAGCGTGGAGTTCGAGTTTCCAAGTGCTCCACCACAAATTCATTCCCCACAAGTGTTCCCAAAAAGACAGTTACCCTCTCCTGCCCCCCCCAACCTTAAAACAATATTGCACTTCTCTATGAATAGACTTCGCCCAAACCTGCTGATTTCATTCCTCTTGTGCATGAGAATGATGCAAGTTAAGAAAGCAATGGGGAGCATGAACTGAATACAGTGGTAACTCTGGTTGGAGAGCCAGTGTGGTGTAGTGGTTAAGAGTGGTAGACTCGTAATCTGGGGAACCGGGTTCGCGTCTCCGCTCCTCCACATGCAGCTGCTGGGTGACCTTGGGCTAGTCACACTTCTTTGAAGTCTCTCAGCCCCACTCACCTCACAGAGTGTTTGTTGTGGGGGAGGAAGGGAAAGGAGAATGTTAGCCGCTTTGAGACTCCTTCGGGTAGTGATAAAGCGGGATATCAAATCCAAACTCTTCTTCTTCCAGAAACGATCCGTTCCGGGGTGCCGTTCGCACCCCGAAAAGTCCACAACCAGAGCGGCGCTTCTGCGCATGCGCGAACCACGTGGAACGCTTCTGTGCATGCGTTTCATGTTCTTAACATGAAGAAACGCAACCTGAAGCGGCCGTAACCCAAGATATGACTGTACCAGGAACAAAGGGAATCATGTCTTCCTAGCAACATGTTCTTGTTGCACCAAACTGTTGCTGGCATCTGGCTGTCTCAATAAACAATGGAAGTGCACCTCCGGGGGGTGAAGTCAAACCGCTGCATTAGCAGTACCGAGGTGACCTCTCTGGGATGCAATATTATTATTATTATTATTATTATTATTATTATTATTATTATTATTATTTTATTTGTATACTGCCTTTCTGTCTTACGGATACTCAAGGCGGTTTACAAGCAGAAGAAATAAAAAATGTGCATCTTATAAGAATCTAACGCAATGCAAAAATGTGATAATAAAACAAAACTTTAAAATAAGCAACCTACATCAAAAAGTAACATTCAACAATTATTAGAGTAATATAAAATAATATCAACATATAAAAGTTAAACAGAAATCCACTCAACATTTACAATAAACAATTTCTAAACTAATCAATAAAACAACGGCAAGCCACAGTACATAAAACAATGCAATACAAATTGAGAAGCAAAGACTAGAGGTTGGAGCAAGACAGGTGGAAGGAGGCCTTGCCTGATGCAACCTTGGGTGGTGTGTCTGGAGGTCCTGGGGTGCCCAGATGATAAGACACCCCCCCCGCCGGCCTCACTGATGCTGTCCAAAGGAAAGCAGAGAAAGACTATTGGCACCAGCTTGGCTACAGGAGTTGCCGGAAGGAGGCGTATGAAGTGTCACCCTTAGGAACTCCACTCCACTGGATCTGTGCAGGGTTTACTCCTCAGCTTTTTCTTCTCCCGAAGATATCCTGCAAGGAAGCTACTCGTTTCAGAGTCCTCTGTGTGAGAACAACTTGATTCACATTGTTTCCACCGGAGAAAAGGCCCTTAGAGACTTTTTATTTATTTATAGTGTTTATTTAGCAATTGTCAGGGATATCCTCCTTCCCTTGGATGTTGCTCATGAGTAACAACGGCAAGCCATAATTACAGTTACAGGTAGGTAGCCGTGTTGGTCTTCCATAGTCGGGGGGAAAAAAAATTCTTTCCAGTAGCACCTTAGAGACCAACTGAGTTTGTTCTTGGTATGAGCTTTCGTGTGCATGCACACTTCTTCAGATACGTATCTGAAGAAGTGTGCATGCACACGAAAAGTGGTAAGCTATAATTATTTATTGTCCATGATGAATTTACAGAGTCTCTGCAGCCATGTCTGCTCAGTCAGTTTCAGTTTCTCGGAGTGGCGGGCTTTTGCGCGCCCGCCAACACCACCGACGGCTAGGCACCCTGAGATGACGTCTGCGTCTCCTCCTCCCCCCTCTCGGCTCATCTTCCTGTCTGTGACTTACGGTGCTGGGTCTCTCCTCTGTCATCCCCAAGCCTGGCATGTCCCTCTCATCCGGAGACATTTCCTGATGGGGGCTGGAGGAGGAGGATGAATCTGTGGAGATTATGGGTGGCTGTTCTCTATAACCCAGCGACACCCCCTTCCCTGGATGAGTCACTATCTTTTCTCCCAGCTCTGGCTTGCTCCCCTCTCTCTCCCTGCTCCTCCCGAGTAGTCCCTCTTTCCCTGACAGCAATGTTTCCATATCTCATTGAAAGTTAATTATTGCAACCATCCTGTAAGACATGCCAACATTCTCATTATTGTCACCCATTTCCTAGATCCGCGCATAGGCTGAAGCAGAGAGTATGTGGTCTGTTCCCTAGGATGTTCATAGCAATGTGGAATTTGAATCACCGCACCAAATTTCTGTTTTGTTTCAGTGATCGACACAATCTGTTTAGGGTAAATTGGACTCCGCATTACTCATTCAGTCCCCGTCCCCCCACCCCCAATCTTGTTTCCATAGATTGTCGGGAGAATTTTGGCTGATCGGGAGAGGTGGACTTTGGGAAACCTCCATAGAAAATTTGGTATTGTTTCTGCACAAGGTAATGACAAGTTAAATTCTTTTTTTATAATATATATCTTTATTGTTTAAAAAATTAGTACATATAAAACAAACAAGATAACAAAAGAAAACAAATCATAAACTTTCACACAAACTAACAAATTATATAAGACACGAACAAATGATAACATCTCAATCAACAATTTTTAACCTAACTTTTGTCTTTTATACATCTACCAATAGAAATAATTTTCAAAACCTATAAAGCAAAAACAAATATTAAAAATGACTTTCCAGTTAGTCTCACTGTATTCTGTCTATTAATTGTCTTGTGTCACACAGTTTTATATTTCTTGCGTATTTTCCTTATACCTCCTTACAATATTATATTTACACAATCCTAGGTTCAGTCTATGGGACCCAGGTGGCGCTGTGGGTTAAACCACAGAGTCTAGGGCTTGCCGATCAGAAGGTTGGCGGTTCGAATCCCTGCCACGGGGTGAGCTCCCGTTGTTCGGTCCCAGCTCCTGCCCACCTAGCAGTTCGAAAGCACGTCAAAGTGCAAGTAGATAAATAGGTACCACTCCGGCGGGAAGGTAAACGGCGTTTCCGTGCGCTGCTCTGGTTCGCCAGAAGCGGCTTAGTCATGCTGGCCACATGACCCGGAAGCTGTACGCCGGCTCCCTCGGCCAATAAAGCGAGATGAGCGCCGCAACCCCAGAGTCATCCACGACTGGACCTAATGGTCAGGGGTCCCTTTACCTTTAATGATTCCTAGAGTAGTCCCATGGGCGATCCAGGCCAATTATGACTGGAGCAATGCTTCTTGAACAGGTGGACCCATCCGTTCCATGTCATAGCACCCAAAGCCACTAGAGTGGCACCTTTTGATGCTGGTGTCTTCCTCCCTCCTCCCCAGTCACTCTCTTGCTTGTTACTCAATCCTGATAGAAGCATGGATTTTCTATGCCCTTACAAGAAAAGACAGTAGACTGTGGGTGGTATCTCATTCTATTGGTGCAAGGACTTTAGCTTTGTAATAGAACATCCCCTCTTCTCCCTATGCAGCCCATAAATAATTTTTAGGTCTCCCCCTCACCCACCAGAATGGATTTTGGGTGGGGATGGGCACATGTGGGGAGAAGGAGAGCAGTTCCGTTGTGCAAATGGGAATCCTTCATCTTATGGAACAATTCATCGGTGCATTGGAAGTGCATTGGATGCTACCCATGAGCTCATCTCTTCATCAAGTGTCATCTCAAAGGCTTCTGAAGGACCACTTAGTTTGGTATGGAGGTGAGAAGAAGCTGATACAGTGTCTTCTAGGAAGTTGGATGTAGCTATAAGGATGTGATAGCTGGTGATGGACCAATTAGTGCATTCCAAGCCTTCCAAATTACATTCTTCTTTGAAGTCCTTGGCAGTATCCCAATGGGTGTGTAACTCCACCATTGGTTTGCCTCTGAGTTAATACGTAATGAATTACCGTCCAGCCCACAAATGTAGAATGTTTGATGGGTTGATCTAGTTGGCTGTATTTCAATCTATGCCTGTAGCTTAAAAGTCATTGAAAATGACCAGTAGGTTGAAACAGGTCTTGCGATTGTATATAAAAAACATTTTCTTGGGGGGGGGGCGACACAGACATTATTGTGTGTCTTCAGATTTGACCCAATGAGGCAGTATACCAGCAATTTCATCCATATTAACTCTCAATTGACACGTTTATTATTCCTGTGAAAGTAGAGTTGTGCTTTGTTAATCTCTTACCGAGGTGAAGCTAGTCACACATAATGCTTCATTACAGTGTATTCAGCAGAGTATTTCTATGGTGTGTTATGGATGTTTTCAGTAACGCAGGATTTAATACACCTACTTCGTTAAAAAGAAGGGGGGAAAGAAAGGCCCTTTAAACTTTTTGAAATCTATCCCAACTTTTCGTGGCTGCTGTCATAGCTCTGGCATATTTTGACACTAACGACTAGAACTGAAGCGATAGGAGGTAAGAATTGTACAATGTTGCCTGCAGGTCTTGATGGCGATGCTAGGTTAGCTACCATGGAAACGGAGTGAGCCATGGTCCCCCGTTCAGTGAGATGTTCCTGGGCTACCCAGTGGTGATTTTTGCAACGTTAATTGTTTTATGTAGAAATGTGCAAGCAGAGAACATCAGAGGCAAACCTACCCCCTATAAGCAGGTAGCCCAACTGGTATTCCGGTATCAGCTTCCCCAAAGAGAGCAACTAGACTCCAATAATGCATCTCACTTCTTCTGTGTCCAGTTTAATTACAGTTATTACTGTACTTTCTAATGATAAACTGTCTGTGCATTTATGCATCATGTTCTCACCTCCCTTCAGAATGTGGGCTCCGAACCTCACCACTGAAAACAAATTGCCTGCACGCTAACAACAAATTTAATAAATGATTAGTAATAATACCCCCCTGCCTACTCCAAACAAAATCCATCTTGGATCTTTTTCCAATTCCCTGGATTTCATCAGATAGCACTTCAAGCAAAAAAACAACTACTAAAAGAATAATATTGAATTTAAGAAGAGCATTGACGAAATGGAGCATGTCCATCAAATCTTGCCTGACATAAGGTTTTGGGGAGAGGTGGGGTGTCCTTGGGTGAAATATGCAATGGGGATCTGAAGAAGAAGAAGAAGAAGAGTTTGGATTTGATATCCCGCTTTTCACTACCCGAAGGAGTCTCAAAGCGGCTAACATTCTCCTTTCCCTTCCTCCCCCACAACAAACACTCTGTGAGGTGAGTGGGGCTGAGAGACTTCAGAGAAGTGTGACTAGCCCAAGGTCACCCAGCAGCTGCATGTGGAGGAGTGGAGACGCGAACCCGGTTCCCCAGATAACGAGTCTACCGCTCTTAACCACTACACCACACTGGCTCTCTGAATGTTTTGAGGAGCGTGTTGTTCAGCCCAGGTAAAGCAAGAATAGCAGGACTTAACATGACTGCTCAGAAACATGAGGAGATGTCTTATTGCGCAACACACAGACCAACTCACTGCTGCAAGATGTAACAGCGATTCTGTAAGATGGCTTTAAAAGCTCAGTCTTCACCCAAACACATGCCCTCCATATGTCCTGGACTATAGCTCCATCCAGCAGGCTATCAAGTTGGGGAAGAGTAGAATAGCTGAATCCAGGAATGTGAAGATCTGTCACTGGTTACTGGTATGGTGGTATGGAACCCCAGTGAATGCTGTTTGCGGGGGGATTTGAAGGGGGGGAAAACAGCAGAGAGCTGTTGCCTTCAAGCCCTGTTTCTGAGCCTCTTGGAAGCCTCTGATTGGCCATTGTGGGAAATGGGATTCTGCACTTCATTAACCTTTGGCCAAATCCATCTGTGCCTTTCATTACAGCAACTGTTTTTTGTAATTGAAGGATCTAGAACTGGAGACCCTGCAGTTCATTTTTGCGAGGGGGTGGGGGATTTTCCCCTGTTCCCGAGAGGGGGATGATGGCTTCAAGATGCCAAATTTAATGAGTCCCTGTTTTTAATCTGTGCAGAAATAGCTTAGCATCTGGTTGAGTTCATCTGTGAGTAACAAGGTCCCTCCCATGTTGTTCCCTGGACTTTTCCTTCATGTGCTGTGTAGGCTGGAGATGAATAATGTCTCTCATGTCGAAAGAGTTGAGAATTCCAAAGTACCCTGGCGAGATGCAAAAATAAAACTTCAGAGGTTGATGCACATGCACACATAACTTCTGCTGCTTTCCGTATGGAGGTTTCCTACATCATTTGCCTTGCTAGGGTTGTGCTGGGCCTGGCTCTGGGGCTGGCATTCATTTGCCACTACCTTCAGCCACCAGGGCTGATGGAGAACTAAGCCAGAATGCAGCCATCGCAGATCTCTTAATCTTGGGCGATCAATTGACCCAGGAGAGCTTCTCCCAAACCTTTTATACATCAACATAAGACCAGTGGTCCCTCTTTTCAAATAGTGTCTACATAAATTGGCAGAAGCTCTCCAGGGTCTTCCAGCCCTAACTTGTTGTTGTTGTTTAGTCGTTTAGTTGTGTCTGACTCTTCGTGATCCCATGGACCAGAGCACGCCAGGCACTCCTGTCTTCCACTGCCTCCTGCAGTTTGGTCAAACTCATGTTGGTAGCTTCGAGAACACTGTCCAACCATCTTGTCCTCTGTCATCCCCTTCTCCTTGTGCCCTCCATCTTTCCCAACATCAGGGTCTTTTCCAGGGAGTCTTCTCTTCTCATGAGGTGGCCAAAGTATTGGAGCCTCAGCTTCAGGATCTGTCCTTCCAGTGAGCATTCAGGGATGATTTCCTTAAGAATGGATAGGTTTTATCTTCATGCAGTCCATGGGGCTCCAGCACCATAATTCAAAAGCATCAATTCTTTGGCGACCAGCTCTCACTTCCGTACGTCACTACTGGGAAAACCATAGCTTTGACTATACGGACCTTTTTCGGCAAGGTGATGTCTCTGCTTTTTAAGATGCTGTCTAGGTTTGTCATTGCTTTCCTCCCAAGAAGCAGGCGTCTTTTAATTTCGTGACTGCTGTCACCATCTGCAGTGATCATGGAGCCCAAGAAAGTAAAATCTCTCACTGCCTCCATTTCTTCCCCTTCTATTTGCCAGGAGGTGATGGGACCAGTGGCCATGATCTTAGTTTTTTGATGTTGGGCTTCAGACCATATTTTGTGCTCTCCTCTTTCACCGTCATTAAGAGGTTCTTTAATTGCTTCATTGCCAGTGTGGTGTAGTGGTTAAGAGCGGTAGACTCGTAATCTGGTGAACCAGGTTCGCGTCTCCACTCCTCCACATGCAGCTGCTGGGTGACCTTGGGCTAGTCACACTTCTTTGAAGTCTCTCAGCCCCACTCACCTCACAGAGTGTTTGTTGTGGGGGAGGAAGGGAAAGGAGAATGTTAGCCGCTTTGAGACTCCTTCGGGTAGTGAAAAGCGGGATATCAAATCCAAAACTCTTTTCTTCTCTTCTTCTTGTCGTGGCGAAGCGGCTTGAATAACTCCAAGAAGCTATGAGCTATGCCATGGAGGGCCACCCAAGACGGACAGGTCATAGTGGAGAGTTTTGACTAAATGTGATCCACCTGGAGCAGGAACCGGCAAGCCACTCCAGTATCCCTGCTAAGAAAAGTCCATGGACAAAAACAACAGCCCTAACTGCAGTTCATGAAACCTCGGACCTTCAGAATGCAAAGCAGATGCTCCACCACTGAGCTAAGGACCTTCCCTTGGTGCCACTGTCATGTATTCCATCAATGTGGTCAACTCATGGCTAGGAGGAAACACTAGGCTACAGCTTTACGCTTCCATGTACCTGCACCATTTACAAAGAGACCCACTTTTCCATTAGCAATGTCTGCTAATGCCTGAAGGAGCGTCTCCACCCCCATCATTCAGCCCAGACACTGAGGTCCAGCGCCGAGGGCCTTCTGGTGGTTCCCTCACTGCGAGAAGCAAAGCTACATGGAATCAGGCAGAGGGCCTTCTTGGTAGTAAACAACTACCTGACATTCAGAAAATACCTGAAGGCAGCCCTGTTTAGGGAAGTTTTTAATCTGTGATATTTTAATGTATTTTAATATTTGTTGGAAGCTGCCCAGAGTGGCTGGGGAGACCCAGCCAGATGGGTGGGGTACAAATAAATAAAATAATAATAATAATAATAATAATAATAATAATAATAATAATAATAATAATAATTGCAAGCTGCAGGAAATGGGCCTGTAGAAATTGAAAGGATCACTGCTTTTCCCTGTTGCTTTGAAAATTGATAAGAAATTTTGGATCCCCCCTCTACCATCTGCCTGGGTTTCAGTTCTGCTCTTTAACTGAAGTGTGATGGGTAAAACCTCTATTTTTGTTGCAATTCATTCCCAGAGCTGCTTGATAGCTTTCCAGATCTGTCACACTCTCAAATCAAACTTGACACCCTTATAATAGGGCGTGTTAAATATATAATGGTGTCATTTGTGTATTTGAGCTGTTACGAGCTCCTTCCCATGAATAGTAACTTATTTTTATATCTTAAACTTTTTCACCATTCAACTTGAATTGAGCTTTAGCTTGTTTCTAGATCTGCTTTTCTGAAAGGCATCTGAGAGACGGGCTTGTCCAGGTTCCGTGTTAGCAGGTATTAATAATATTTATTTATTTATTTATTTATACATACATACATACATACGGTTTCCCCAGCCACTCTGAGCAGCTTCCAACCAAATATTAAAAACATTACAGCATCACCAGTCTAGCTGCCGCATTCTGGATTAATTGCAGTTTCCGGGTCACCTTCAAAGGTAGCCCCACGTAGAGCGCATTGCAGTAGTCCAAGCGGGAGATAACTAGAGCATGCACCACTCTGGCAAGACAGTCTGCAGGCAGGTAGGGTCTCAGCCTGCATACCAGATGGAGCTGGTAGACAGCTGCCCTGGACACAGAATTAACCTGCGCCTCCATGGACAGCTGTGAGTCCAAAATGACTCCCAGGCTGCACACCTGGTCCTTCAGGGGCACAGTTACCCCATTCAGGACCAGGGAGTCCTCCACACCAGCCTGCCCCCTGTCCCCCAAGAACAGTACTTCTGTCTTGTCAGGATTCAACCTCAATCCATTAGCCACCATCCATCCTCCAACCGCGTCCAGATACTCACTGCCTTAACTGGTACTCATTTAAAAGAGGTAGAGCTGGGTATCATCTGCATACTGATGTACACCCAACCCAAACTCCCTGATGATCCAATGATGAAGAGTGCATGATTCTTGTACTATGGTTTCTCACATTTTGTGGCTGGGACATTCAAATGCTTCCCCAGATTGATGTCTCCACTGAGTGCTCATTGGGTTGTGATGCACATGAGTTCTAGGAAGACCATTGGTCCATCCAGATCAGTATTATTTGCAATGACTGACAGCGCTCCAGAATTTGAGGAAGGGGCCTCTTCTAGCCATACCTTGAGATGCTTGGGATTGAACCTGGGACCATCTGTGCACGTCAAATGTTCTGTCACCATGGCAAGAGGAAATATCTCACATCCAGATCAGTTCTGTAGGACAGATGTGAGCAGACTTCAATCTTCTTTTGTCGGGCAAAAAGAAATAGAATCCCCATAGGGAACATCAACATATTTTAAACTTAGAAAGCAAGGAGTATGTACTCAGGAGCTCTAAAGGTATAACTCAGGGGTCAGCAATTTTTTTTAGCAGGGGTTTCAGCAGGGGGGCAGTCCACTGTCCCTCAGACCTTGTGGGGGGGGGGCTGACTATATTTTGAAAAATAAAATAAAAATGAACAAATTCCTATGCCCTACAAATAAGTTCCAAAGCATGCCAGTGCAAGTAGATGAATAGGTACCTCTGTGGCGGGAAGGTAAACTGTGTTTTGATGCGCTCTGGTTTTCATCACAGTGTCCCATTGCACCAGAAGCGGTTTAGTCATGCTCTCCACATGATTCAGAAAGCTTTCTGTGGACAAATGCCGGCTCCTTCAGCCTGAAGCGTGATGAATGGACTTAACCATTCAGGGGTCCTTTACCTTTTAACTTCACCTTACCAAGTACCTCTTGTGAGGGACATGTCGTGCCCCTTCTGGGGTAGCTTCTCCACCTTTGGTCACCACCCTAAACTCACCTCTCACCTGTGGCACCTACAAGTTTCGTGGCAATGTCCCGACCTCCCCGTGGAAAATAAATGACACATGACACAATATATAAGGTTAATGGGCAGAAAAAGGCCACAACTTTATTGGTTACAGATGTTGAGCGCTATTGGTTTAGGCGTTGGATCTAACCAACTATATCTGACCCCAGCCTGTGTGCTGGGAGTCCGGGAAGGGTTAACCACCAGTAAAGGGAGTCCTGCTGATGCACATCAACAGGAACTCCCCCTGGGGTCACCGTTAGGGGGCGTGCCTTAGGCCCTAACGTCCCTAGGCTTCGGACAGGGCCACACCTCCCAGAATCCTTTGACGGAATACCCTTCAAGTTGTGGGACAGGTGATGGCGCAACCTCCCCTCTCCTCTTCTACAGAAATATTCCAAATGCCTAACCACCCAAACCAAGAGTTGTGACCAATTGCTACAAAGAAGGCGGAAAACCAAATGGATGGTGCCAATTTGCCCAGTGGGAAAAATTCCTACCAGGCCCCTCAACGGCGACCAACCGAAGTCCATAGCGAGGTCAAAAAAAAGGAAAACCTTAAAGGGCGGGTGGATGGGAAAAACCGGAGCAGCTGGAAGCAGGGAAACAGGAAGAATTCCCAGCTGCGCCCTGCTTAAATAGGGCAGGCCACACCCCCAGGCCGCCCGGATTGGTTGGCCTGGCAAGTGACGCAGCCGGGGTTCCCCCTATCACGCAGGGGCTGGGCACGTGGCAAGGCTGTGACTGCCCGCAACACCACCTCCTCTTAAGGCGGAAGTGGTTCTGTCAGCATGCGACAATGGCCACACCCTGGGAACGGCTTCGACTGGCTAGCTAAACCAGGTGAGGGGAGCTGAAGGGTCTCGAACCCTGCGTGAGTTACAGACTTCCCCTGCATGCGAGGACGTACAAGACCAAGAGTGGGTCCAACGGTCAAGGAGGCGGTTTCTGCACATGCTGTAGAGGGAAGCAAGGGGCAGGTGGGGCTCGTCCACCTGGGAAGGTAGCTCATCTAGGAGAAGGCAAACTCTGATCCTAAACTCCCACTGCCTTGTGGGATATCTTCACGAAAAGACAAGGCTAAGGAGTAAACCCTACAAAAATCTGGAGTAGAGTCCCTAAGATGGTTGGATGGCACCTTGTATGCCTCCTTCCAGCAACTCCTGCAGCCAAGTTGGTGCCAAACATCTTGCTCAGCTTACCTTTGGACCACCTCAGCAAGGACGAGAGCGGGGTCTTGCCATCTGGGCAGCCCAGGGGCTCCATACATACTGCCTAGGCATCTGCGCCAGAGAGGTCGCTTCAGTGCTGCTAACACGGTGGTTTGACTTCACCCATTATCTCTCGAGACAGAAGGATGCAGACAACAACTGTGGTGGCCTGGGAGTCAGACTCAGATGCTGAACCTGAGGGATCCCAGCCTGCACAGGATTCCCCGCCTCCAGAACCAGCTGAGCCAGGGCCAGGGCTTGAGCCTGAAGGATCCCCACCTGTGCTGGATCCCCAGGTGCAGGCATCAGCAGAGTCTGCTCTGGCTCCTGATGGGAGGGAGGACCCATTGCCTGCAGGTGCTCCACTCCCAGACTCATCAGAGGAAGCTGAGGCAGCCCCTGGGTCCAGTAACCCACCAGCCTCTCCTGAGCTGCAGAGGCTCAGGACAGAGAGGCGAAGAGAGCTAAGTGCTTACAGGAGGAGTGCTCGCCTCCAGGCCCGGAGGAGAGGCGAGTCTCCAGAGGATCGGGGCCGCCCTAAGCATAGGGCCAGATAAAAGCCAGCCAGCCCCAGCCCAAGTTGCGTGAGCAACTTAGCTGCAAACGTATGCTTGACCTGCAACCTCGTGCCTGCACCTGCCTTGGACCTTGACCTGCTCCCTGCCTCGCTCCCCGCCGGACTGACCTCCTTTGGACCCCTAGACCCAGGACTGGACTTGGACCTCGCTTCACGGACAAACCCCCGGGGCCAGCACAACAACAGTGTTGCAGCACCTGCCGTTTGGAATGTGCTCCCGGTGAATATCTGGCAGGTGCCTAAAATGTTGGCGTTTGGATGCTTGCTTGCAACACGTTTCTTCACCCAGGCTTTCCCCCAGGAATGATACAGTAAAGCTGATGATGGATCTGATTCATTGATTTGTTTGTAATTTGTTTTTATTGATGCAATTTAATTAAAGATCTCCGTGTTGTTTACCACCGTCATACTTTCCCCCCCCCAGCTGTTGGCCGGTTTAGAAATAAAGAAAAACAAACCAACACACATGCTTTCTGGAGACCATAGAGCTGTCAGAAATGCTTGGCTGGATTAGATCTAGGTGCACCCAGTCCGGTGTTTATTGCAAGACTCTCAGTAACCAACAAGGAAGAGGTTGTTTACTTGAAAATGAAGAAAATAAGAAGAGTCCTGCTGGATTGGGCCCATCTAGATGCCTCTGGGGAGACCACAAGAGGCAGGAGGAAGCAGACCTGCAGTTGATGCTGGAAAGTATTTCATTCATTTATTTCGAACTTGCTCTTCCTCCCACAGGAGTCCGTGGGCAATGGTTTCCCCCACTCCAGACTTTGCTTATGTTTTTAAGGCAGCTTCTGTTTGGCCCCATTCTTGGTTGGACAGTGACACCTCTTTTATTTACAAATTTATCTCAATACATTTGGCTTGATGCATCTTGGGTGGGCTTGATCTGTTGTGCAGCGGACTGGTCAATTGTCTGTTAAATTTTAAAGTAGCTTGTCCAAAGCCACCTTTGAGAATGGCATTGGTGGGGGGGGTGGTCCTTGGTAATGCCAGGGTTCTTTGTAGCTTGGACCAGGGAAGCCCAGGGCTGAGACTGGGATCTGGCCCACTTAGATATCGGGTGTTGCATGTACTCAGTCCCTGAGTCCTCTGCAACAGAGGCAGCCAACATGGTCCCCTACACATCTTTCGGACCACAACTCCCATCAGCCGAAGCCAGTGTGGCCAATGCTCAAGGATGATGGGAGCTGTAGTCCAGCCACCTCCAGAAGGCCACAGGTTTGCTCTCCC
This sequence comes from Lacerta viridis, assembly GCA_900245905.1. Lineage (NCBI taxonomy): Eukaryota > Metazoa > Chordata > Lepidosauria > Squamata > Lacertidae > Lacerta > Lacerta viridis. The sequence continues at coordinate 171,709 of OFHU01001006.1, read as the reverse complement.
CGCTGCACTTAACAAACGGTGTCTTCACTTTTCTTGATGTCCCAACTCTTTATTTGCCTGCCTGCCTGCATTCTGGCTTGCTTTATGGTCTTGAAACTATTGCTCATTGACCCAGAGACCTTATCTAAGTTTATATCCTGGAATGGCTCCCCAGCCTGCGTGGAGAAGTAACATTTTCATTAGCCACTTGCCAAGAATAGTCTGAAGATATACATATTAAGAAAACCAAAAGAAGAGGGGGGTGGGGGTAGGGAAGATAACTCTAATCAGTTCTTAAACTTCGGAGTCCATTTACTTCGGAGTCCATTGTGAATAAATGGACTGGGGCTGGGCGGGGTGAAGGAGGCATAGCTCAGACTGCAAAGCTCGCGCGTTGCATAGATTTAATTCCTGCCATCTCTAAGGACTGAGACAACCCTTGCCCGATTTTTTGGAGAACTGCAGTCAGCCTGAGAAGATGATTCTGGGGTCAGTGAGTAAGTCACAGAATCATAGAATTGTAGAGTTGGAAAGGGACACCAGGGATCATCTCTTGCAACCCCTCTGCGGTGCAGGAATCTCAGCTAAAGCATCCATACTGCAACAGATGCCACCCCCAACCTCTGTTTAAAAACAGAGGAGAAGGAGAGTCCACCACATTTTGAGGAAGTCCATTCCACTGTTGAGCAGCTCTTGTTGGAAGAAAGTTCCTCATAATGGTTAGTTGGAATCTCCTTTCTTGCAACTGGAATCCATTGGTTTGGGTCCTACCCTCCGGAGCAGGAGACAACAAGTTTGCTCCATCTTACTGTTACTATTCCTTAAATTTTTATGCAGCCTTTCATCTGAAGATCACAGGGTGGTTCACAGCATAAAAATACAGAAGGAGAAGTCAAAATACATAACAAAACAGAAACCCGCCTCCTGCAAATACATTTAAAAGGCCATATAATGTTAATTGGACAAAGGTCTAGTTATAGAAAAACATTTTCACCTGGCACCTAAAGATGTGTAGTGAAGGTGCCAGGAGAGCCTCACTGGGGAGAGCATTTCACGAACGGGGAGCCACCACGGAAAAGGTCTGTTCTCATGTTGTTGTTCTCCAGACCTCTTGTGGAGGAGACACATGATGGTGTTCACAGGGTCTACCAGTAAGTCTGCTTTCAGGTCTTTCAGGTATTGTGATCCCGAGCATGTATATACATTTGAGACACAGATATATATTGTGAGGTTTCTGTAGTGGCTTCTCACGAGTAAAGAGTCCTGACTCCGAATGCTCTTATTTACAGGATTTATTGTAGAACTATATACATTGCAGAGCTCAAAAGTCCGTGACCGTCTTAGTCACTCTCAGATCCTTTCGAGAGCGCCCCCAACAAAAGAACTTGGGCACCCCAAGTCTCCTCCTCTCATCCCTGCGTTTCACCCCTCTACACAATTGGGGAGACGGAACTGCCATTGCCCCCTCCTCCACTGAGCCACTTGGTCGGTGTTGGGAACCTGGAGCGTCCCACAGCCCCTTCCCCACGGAGCTCTCTTCCTGCCTGTCGCTCCCGCAGGATGTCTTCCTGCTGCTCCGGCGGTGCTGGGAACCTTCAACCTCGCAGAGCCCTTCCACCACCCCGCTGGGCTCTGACCATTCCCTGACATATATACTGAAAGACTTCGATACAGTCGACATGTTGAACATTTTAGAGATGTTGACAGTTAAAAACTCTTTTTCTTTCTTCAGTTGTTTTTAGTGTAATATTGGGATCCGCACTGCACACAGGCAGAGTGGCCTTAGCCAGAAGGGAAAGCGACATGCCTTTGCTGCAAACAACACCAACAGAGCCCGAGAGAAGTGTTTACCTTAGTCCAAATGTTCTGAACGTAGTTATGAAAAAGCTTTCTTATATAAGCTTCACCAAATACCCTCAACTGCCAGGAGAAATAGGAAAAGAGAAGGATATTTTGAGATCCATTGTACTCCTTCTGAAGAAACCAGCATAAAGATAACAGCATTGCTATAGAATTCATCACTTGCTATGCACATAAAAGTACATACCTTCCATGTGACAGCCCTTAAGATATTTGAAGATGGCTATCCTCTCCCCTCTCAGTCTTCTCCAGGCTAAGCATCCCTCCCTCCCTCAACTGTTCCTCATAAAGCTTGGTTTCCAGACCCTTTATCGTCTTGCTCGTCCTTCTCTGCTCATCTTCCAGCTTGTCAAAAAATTTCTTAGGCTGTGATGCCCAAGACTGGACGTAGGACTCCAGGTGTGGTCTCACCAAGGTAGGATAGAATGGTACTATTCCTTCCCTTGACCAGGACAATAGACTTCTGTAGAACAGCATTAGCTTCTTCTTCTTCTTCTTCTTCTTCTTCTTCTTCTTCTTCTTCTTTCTTCTTCTTGCTGCTGCATCACACCATCAATTCATGTAAAGCTTGTGGTCTACTAAGACCTCTAGATCTTTTCTGTTCAGAATCTGAAGTGAGATACCCATGCAGTGTAAGTTGCCCCCAGTTCCAGTCACCACACAACTTAAGGTCCAAAATAGTTTACTGCTGCAGAAGATTAAGTTTCATTAATACAGTACCGGACATTGATGTATACATATAGCTTGTAGGCTTTGCAGATACAGATATATACAAGTAGAAAGTATTTCTCTTGCTCCAGCAATTCATGATGTCTGACTCATGGACAGCACTCACTGACTCACGACTTCTGTTTCACTGAAGAAGTGTGCTTCAACGAAAGCCCCAAGAACAAACACAGTTGTCCTAAGGTGCTACTGGAAAAGCATTTTTCACTTATAACAGATGCCCCATAGCTGTCAACCTTCCTTTTTCTTGCATTGGGAAACAGCGCTGGAATAAGGGAATTTTCTGCAAAAAAGGGAAAGTTGACAGCTATGCCCCCACCCCCCTGGGACACGGGCAGTGCTGAACCTCTTGGGCTTGACAATCAGCAGGTTCACGGCTTGAATCCCCGCAGTGGGGTGAGCTCCTTTCACTCTGTCCCAGCGCCTGCCAACCTAGCAGTTTGAAAACATACCAGTGGAAGTAGATAAATGGGTATCACTGCGGCAGGAAAGTAAACAGTGTCTCTGTGCGCTCTGGTTTCCGTCAAGGTGTCCTGTTGCACCCAGAAGCGGTTTAGTCATGCTGGCCACATGACCTGGAAAGCTGTCTGTGGACAAACGCCGGCTCCCTCGGCCTGAAAGCGAGATGAGTGCTGCAACCCCATAGTCACCTTTGACTGGACTTAACTGTCCAGGGGTCCTTTACCTTTACCTTTATAGACCCCCCCCAAAAAAATTGGCCATTGCCATAGCAATGGGCTTGGCTGACCTAGCACCTGTTGGCTTATCCAATACGTGGGGTGATTTGTGGTCATGAAGGAAATCAATCCATCAATCCCTTCCTCCATGTCCAGTTCCTCCAGCACTAACCAGGCCTCACCCATCTTATATTTATGCATATGGTTGTTCCTGCCTAAGCATAGACCCTTACACCTGAAATTCTTTTTGTTTGTTTTGGCCTAGTTTTCTGTGACTCCTTCAAAGTTGCTGCTATGATTCAGCCTCCTCAGTTGGCCTTAATTGCTCAGGAGAAAACTCTTAAGCACTGTGTTTCATCAGAAGAAACTATCAAAGCTCTCTCAACCCCTCAGAGCTCAGGTGAGTGTTTCCCTGGGCATGACTATCTACCCCGTTTTGAGATGCAGCACGTTTTCAGCCTGTAGCACCTCTAGCCTAGCTTGCGTCATTGTGTGGCTGGGAACCGATCAAGATATGCCTGCAGACAAGAGTTTTATTTGGTGCATCTGTTTGGAACTAGACTTCACTGGATGGAAACTCTGTCCCTTTAGCTCAGGAGTCAACAACCTTCTCGGGACCCCTGTGGTCACCTTTGCGAAATGGAGAAGCTGCCATGGGCATTGGGCATGCCACCACAGCTGTGCTTCAGTTAGGGTTGGTGGAAGAAAAACAACAACATTCAGTTGGCTGAAGGAAGCTTCTCTTAAGCCCAATGCCAATGTGTGATGAGACCCTGCAGGCAATCAGGAAAACACTCTACCCACAGGTACTCAAAGTCTCTATGACCCTCAGAACACTAGTTACAGGCAGGTAGCTGCGTTGGTCTGCCGTAGTCGAAACAATTTTTTTTTTTTAACAAAAAATCCTTCCAGTAGCATCCTTAAGGTAAAGGTAAAGGGACCCCTGACCATTAGGTCCAGTCGCGGACGACTCTGGGGTTGCAGGCACTCATCTCGCTTTACTGGGGAGCCAAGGGAGCTTCCGGGTCATGTGGCCAGCATGACTAAGCCGCTTCTGGCGAAACCAGAGCAGCGCACAGAAACGCCATTTACCTTCCCGCCGGAGCGGTACCTATTTATCTACTTGCACTTTGACGTGCTTTCGGACTGCTAGGTTGGCAGGAGCAGGGATTGAGCAACGGGAGCTCACCCCTTCACAGGGATTCGAACTGCCAACCTTCTGTTCAGCAAGTCCTAGGCTCTGTGGTTTAACCCACAGCAACTGATACCAACTCATACCAACTCAGTTTGCTATTGGTATGAGCTCAGAACACTATCCTGGACACATAGCTCATTGGATTGGTACGCAAGAGTTCATTTTTTGCCTGGCCAGAATTTATCACAGAATCATAGAATTGTAGATTTGGAAGGGACCCTAAGGATCATCTAGCCCAATGCAGGTATTTGCAGTTGTCCCATCTGGGGATCGAACCTGTGACCTTGATGTCATCAGCACCACATTCTAACCAACTGAGCTATCCAGAGCTATACAGTGTCCTTGAACTCTGATAATGCTTCTTGCTTGCTTGGATGGTGGTCCCACAATCCAACTCGGTTTGGCCTCTGGTCCTACCCAGCATTGGCATGTGGCCTTCATAAGGTTGCCCAAGAGAGAATCTGGCCCTTGAGGTTCCCTGCCCCTGCTTTAGCTTCTGGGAAGAAAAAAAATATGAATTCCTTTCTGTCTCTCCAGGACATCCTCCTGCTTCTCCCCTGGTCAGAAACACACCTTGCCTTGTCCAAACAACTTACATATGGCTGAATTGCTCTGTTCCTTGCCTAGCTGGGGATCTGACCTCCCCCACCACTTCTGTATTCCTGAGGAATGTGCTCTTACGCCAAGCATGCAATAACAGCAAAACCTTGAGGGTGTTACAGTGATTATTCTCAAATGGTGTCCCAGGTTATTCTATTCTGCCATGTCAGGATCTGTAATGTGCTGTGAAAATTTTTAAATCAGCTGTGCTATTCTTCATAGAAGAGGGCATGCAACATTGACTGTAGCTCTCTGAGATCATTTGCAAGCACAGCTCCAAGTGCTGTTGCTTATCTTGAAGGATGGAGACTTGTGCACCTGCAGGTATTGCTGGACTGCAGCTCCCACCATCTCTGACCATTTACTCTGCTGGCTGGGGCTGATGGGAGTTGGAGTCACACAGCATCTAGAGGGTCCCGTCGGTTTCTGACCTAATTTGTTTGAGACTCAGATTTTTATCCTCCTCCTGATGGTGGATGGGGTGGGGTGGGGGTCCTTTGTTATTGGCATCTGTTTCGGGAGCCAATGGTGGAGTGCACCTTTGGTAGTGAAGTCAAACTGTTGGAGAGAGACATGTTTTGTTGCAGCTGGGGCAGATGAAGGCATCTGGTTGTGTTGCACCACGGCATTTCTTCTCTCTGCCCTCCTCCCGGCAGTCATTCCTCCTTTGGTGACTGTTAAGGATGCACTACCTGACTATCTCCAGGACTGTGGTTATTTACAAGGGATTCCCACACGGTGGGTTGATGGGGCCAGCCTTCATGCCATCTTTGCATACACCATCGTAACACAGAGTTGCCCTTCCAACAGGACTGGTACCTGAAGCCAGCTCTCCATAAAGCATGTCCCTGGAGATCTTGCAATCTTCCATTCTGCAGTCATGATTTCCTGCAGGATTCCAGACACTTCATGAGTGGCTTGCTTCCTTTGAGTGCAGAGAAACCGCTTGTGAAGGAGCAGCACTAGGCAGGATCAGATCCTGCTCTGCGCCTGCCCCAACCGTATTTTTAAACCCTATCAGAGGGTGGATCTGCCTGATCCAGGAAGGGGCACAGATCTCTTGGGAGTCTGTTCAACTGCTGAACAGCTCTTACTGTCAGAAAGTTTTTCCGAATGTTTAGTTGGAATCTCCTTTCTTGCAACTTGAAGCCATTGGTTCGAGTCCTACCCTCCAGAGCAGGAGAAAACAAGCATGCTCCCTCCTCCATGTGACAGCCCTTAAGATATTTGAAGATGGCTATCATATCTCCTCTCATTTCTAGGCTAAACGTACCCAGCTCCTTCAAGCTTACTTTCCAGACCCTTGATCATCTTGGTCTGCCCTCCTCTGCACACCTTCCAGCTTGTCAACATCCTTCTTAAATTGTGGTGCCCAGAATTGGACACAGTATTCCAAGTGTGGTCTGACCAAGGCAGAATAGAGTGGTACTATTACTTCCCTTGATCTGGACACTAGACTTCTGTTGATGCAGCCTAGAATAGCATTAGCTTTTTTTGCTGCTGCCTCACACTATTGAGGTATCTGAAGAAGTGTGCATGCACACGAAAGCTCATACCAAGAACAAACTTAGTTGGTCTCTAAGGTGCTACTGGAAGGATTTTTTTATTTTTTTTATTTTGTTTTGACTATGGCAGACCAACACGGCTACCTACCTGTAACTGGAACTATTGACTCATGTTAAGCTTGTGGTCCACCAAGACCCCTAGATCCTTTTCACATGTACTGCTAGTAAGCCAGGTGTCCCCCATCCTATATTTGTGCATCTGGTTCTTCCTGCCTAAGTGCAGAACCTTACATTTGTCCCTATTGAAATTCATTCTGTTAGCTTGCACCCAGGTTCTCCACTCGACCTTCTGGAAATGCACTTGACCTGCAGACTCCCAGCAATGAAAAATGCAGGCGCCTCTCGCCCTCCTTTCACCCCTCTCTGTCTCTTTTCTTCATTTTGCCATTAGGTTCACGATGTGCATAATGTGATTTACTCCTCCAAGCTCCCCCTTCATCCCTGCATTCTGGAGCTCTTCCGTGCATCCCTCCCCACATCTATTTTAATGCTAAACAAGTATTTGAGGACCCTTTTATTTTCCCCTTTTCAGGTTGTCTGATTCAGGCAATATTAATGTGGCTGAGCATCTAATCTCAGCTGAATGAACTCCAGACTGTTCTAATTCTTTCTTTATAACTCGGAGACCTTGCAAGGACCTTCCTTTTTGTTCTTGCTAAATATGTATTGAAATCAAATCAGCCATGCACCGACCCTGTTGCCAGGCTTTTGTGAGCGAGTGAAAAGTTTTTACTTGGGTGACTAGGTCATTTCTCAAAGTATGGAGAAATTATAGCTGCCATTTCCACCCCCCCTTCCTTCTTAAAGAATATGATCACGCCAGGTACTGGGGTGCAGTGCTATAATCTTAGACTGAAGAAAGAACCAGGAATGTAGGTAAGCCAAGTTCATACCTTTATAGCTTGGACTGCTGTTAGGAGGCAGAAAGTGCTGAGAATTTGACCTTTCACAAGTGAGCAAATTTATAGTCCTCCTTCGTTGATGGGTAACAGCGGTTATTGATATTTATCTTAATTTAAAAGTATTGAAGCCTCACCTTAGCGTTCATTTTTTTTTTACAAGGGGACTAATGATGTTGTGGTGGGAACTTCAGTATTGAGTTGAGAATGAAAGCAATATCTGAATCCTAGACTGTAAGGAGCAAGCCATTTTTAAAAAAAAAAATGACACAGAGTAAGTGATCTCTTTATTAGAAGAAACAAGGTCTGCTCAGGAGCGCCAGGCCTAATGAACACAGCTACTCTTCTCAGTAGGTCTTGCTCCTATGAGGCAGTTGTGGAGGCTGAAGGTCCACACCTCCCCACAGCTGCCTAAGTGCCCTCCTCCTTCTCAAGCAATCTGAGATGATGCCGACACTCCTGTCTCTGTTCCTCCCTCTTCATACCTCTTCTGGTTCTGGGAACCAAGAGGGGAGGGGAGCTTGTTGCAGCAGGAGCTGGAGATACCTTGGCTTCTTCACCAGTCGGACTCATCTCTGCCTCTTGGCTTCCCTGCTCCTCTGCTTCCCCTTCTGATTCTGGACTGCTCTCTGCCACAGTCCCTTCCTGCTCACTAAACCCTGTTACCTCTTCAGCCTCCAAAACCTCCTCCTCCCAATACAGTACCACTGTATTCCACTCTGGTCAGACCTCACCTGGAATACTGTGTCCAGTTCTGGGCACCACAGTTCAAGAAGGATACTGACAAGCTGGAACGTGTCCAGAGGAGGGCAACCAAAATGGTCAAAGGCCTGGAAACGATGCCTTATGAGGAACGGCTTAGGGAGCTGGGTATGTTTAGCCTGGAGAAGAGAAGGTTAAGGGGTGATATGATAGCCATGTTCAAATATATCAAAGGATGTCATATAGAGGAGGGAGAAAGGTTGTTTTCTGCTGCTCCAGAGAAGCGGACACGGGGCAATGGATTCAAACTACAAGAAAGAAGATTCCACCTAAACATTAGGAAGAACTTCCTGACAGTAAGAGCTGTTCGACAGTGGAATTTGCTGCCAAGGAGTGTGGTGGAGTCTCCTTCTTTGGAGGTCTTTAAGCGGAGGCTTGACAGCCATCTGTCAGGAATGCTTTGATGGTGTTTCCTGCTTGGCAGGGGGTTGGACTGGATGGCCCTTGTGGTCTCTTCCAACTCTAAGGATTCTATGATTCTTCCTTTCACTACTTGACATCATCCTACCACCACTCCCCGGGCTCTCTGAGCCTTCTTCCCTTGGGGTTTTCACAGCTGGTGCCTCTCACCATTCCTCTGCATGTAGCCAGCCAGTCCTTTGGCATAGTGTTTGGACTGAAGGCAACAGAGACGTCCACCTTGCTGAAGCTAAGCAGCTCCAGGAAGGGCAATGAAATACTTTTTTTTTTAAAAAAAAGGGAATTCGATAGCAGTGAAAATGTCTCCTACTTTGGATGCACTGTAGTTCAAACTAAGGGTGAGTGGTTCTCCGTATCCAGGGGTAGTCATAGATTTAACGTATCCAGAAATGGGATTTGAAATCTGATTACAAAAGAGTTACCCATTTCCAACCAGTTGAGCTGTTGTAAAAAAAAAGAAGAAAAGAAGAATAAGAGAATGATTCAACAGGTAATGTGGATTGGAAGCAAAAACAAAGGGCATGGTTTCTGCTCTTGATGTTTGACTAAATCAAAATGTAGGAGATTGTAGTGTTTGTGTGTGTTGGGAGCTACAGATTTCTAGCCTCACAAGGGAGCTCTCCTTCTTGATGTTTTACCCATTCCTTCTGTCCCAGCCTGCCTTCTGTCTGCATGGACTTCTTCATTCGTTAGATCAGTGCTGAACACCCCACTACACTGTGAGCAGCTCAAACAAGCCAGGGATCAATTAATTCAACCCCTATTGGCAAACCTAACTGGAAAATCCAAAGCCTTCCATCTGAAACCTTGGTATCTGAAGAAGTGTGCATGCACACAAAAGCTCATACCAATAACAAACTTAGTTAGTCTCTAGGGTGCTACTGGAAGGAATTTTTTGTTTGTTTGTTTCAACTATGGCAGACCAACACGGCTACCTACCTGTAACTTCCACCTTAAATAACTCCTTGGAGAGATATGTCAAATGATATTACCCTGGCTGTGGCTAAGTTCCTCTCGGAAGTGATGAGAAATAGAAACCTATATGCTCTGGATAAAACATAGTGACCTCCTTGGAATTCTTTCCTTGTATTTTTGTTTTACTTTGCTTTTGGAAATGTTTTTGTGGGTCACACACACACACACACACGATTTATATATGGCCTTTCATCATAAGATCTCAGGGCAGTTCACAGATTACTTAATATAATGATTTTTGTGTGTGGAGATTCTATTATATAACAAAGACTTGTTCCCAGTTATTGTTACTAAAAGTTTTACTATTTTGGTATATATAAATCAACATTTTGTGTATGGGCAGGTTTGTAAACAACAACAACAACAACAACATTCTTTAAACATGCACTGGAAAAATATATAGTGAAGGTGCCTTCCTAATGTCAATAGTCAGGGAGTTCCACAATGTAAAAGTCCTGCTCTCCACAAGATCTAGAGACTTGCTGCTTTTAGGAGGCAAAATGGCTGGAGTTGGTTCTGGAATATGGCAACTTCCTATGTTTCTTGAAGAGGGCCGCATTTGCTCTGTACATTTAAAGCACAATGGTACCACTTTAAACACTCATGTCTCTCCCCTCCCCCAAGAATCCTGGGTTGAGAGTTGTTAGGAGACCCCCGTCTTCCTCTTAAGGAGCTGCACTTTTCAGTGTTTCCGGTGAAGATGGATCAGAAAATAAACCCATCTGGGTATTGTAGTTCTGAGGCTAAAATAGCTGTTTTTTGCAAAACAACTTCCCCCAACATCATGCGTTTGGCATGCTGTTTTCAGTGAAATGTGCATTTCTGTGCACACCTTTTTATGCAAATCGTAGGTGCATTTTTCGCACACGTGACTTGTCTGGAGAACCGCGTTGCAAAATTTGGAGAAGTTCATATTTTGAAGACTGCCCGTGTTTCCATGAACATGTTGATCTGGAAAATTCAAGTTCTATAGGTTTCCCTTTAAACGCAAAAAGGGATCCAATTTCTTCCCTATCCCATCCTGTAAAGGACTACTTCATACTTGTGAAGATGGTGTTCAGATGGTGTACTTGCCCCCCCCCCCCGACAAAACTTTTATTTCCAGTGTGGAATAAATAAAATTTCTGCCTGCATTGGCCTGAAATTTTGACCGCCTACCTGCATGACAGCACAAATCACCCGGGGATAGAAAACACATTATTAGCTTGTTCCTACCGCCTCTCCCTCTGTCCAGTCCTCTCCTTCTGCTTTTCTCCCTCCCTTCCACTCACGCCCCTTTCTCTCCCCGAAGCGCCCAGCACGGCCGTCTTTTGTCAGGCCATTAAAGCACGAAGACGTACCAAGTGGGGGAGAGAATGTACCTTTCGGTGGAGCTGCTTCGCGGGAAGCCTCCTGAGACAAACGGACAAAAATAAAGCAGAAAAATCCCGCAAGCTCTGTAAACAAGTGTCTGTAGTAATAAATAGAGTGAGCAGTGGGTATGCTGTCCTTCTCTTCAGGGGAAACGGCATTCTGGCTGCTCAGGAATCTACTGGGGGGGGGCGTCCTCTGCCCTGCCTTTCCTGGAGTCACCTTTGCCCCTCGACCTTCCTCTTCTCACCCAAAACTGAATGCACCTCAGGCGTTTTTTAGGCCAGCCCATATGCCAGTGGTGGGGAAGATTTTTAGCCTGAAGGCCACGTTCCCATCTGGGTGACTTTGTGGGGGCCGCATGCCAGTGGGGTGCAGTGCCAGAGGCAAACCTGGCTGGAACGACAGGTGTAAGTGTTGCCGTTCCACGGTGGGCTTAGTTTCTACAAGCACTCTCTACTCAAGGACACCTTTCAACCAGGTAAAAACACTCAAGGAGCTGTGTGGTGTAGTGTAAGAGCGGTAGACTCGTTATCTGAACCGGGTTCGCGTCTCCGCTCCTCCACATGACTGCTGGGTGACCTGGGCTGTCACACTTCTCTGAAGTCTCTCAGCCCCACTCACCTCACAGGTGTTTGTTGTGGGGGAGGAAGGGAAAGGAGAATGTGAGCTCCAGTGAGAAAAATCCAAACTCTTCTCTTCTTCTTCTTCTTCTTCAAGGTGATGTATGAAGAAAGACTGGTGTGTGGTCATGGCTCCAAGAAAGGTGTTTGCGGTTGAGCTGGTGGGTTGGACTTGGGACGGTCCCAAAGGTCACATAGAGAGTGCACTCAGCCTCTCTAACCCTGTCCGTTGGGGTCTCTCTCTCTCTCTCTTATCAGCTGTTTTTCATAGAATTGTGGAGTTGCAAGGGGTTCTCCAAGGGTCCTCTAGTCTAACCTCTCGCCATGCAGGAATTGCAACTCAAGCACTCCTGACAGATGACCATCCAACCTCTGTTTTAAAATTGCCAAGGAAGGAGAGCCCACCACCTTCTCAGCAGAGTCTGTTCCAATGTCGGACAGCTCTTACCCTCAGAAAGCTCTTCCTAAATTTGAGTTGGAATCTCCTTCCTTGTCATGAGAATCCATTGGTTCGGGTCCAACCCTCTGGAGCAGCAGAAATGAAGCTTGTTGCATCTTCCATGGGCAGCCCTTCAGAAAGGAATATTATGCTTTAGGTTGGAAAAAAGCCACTCTACAGTGTATTAAGGCATTGTCACAAACAGGCTTAGTTCCTGAGGTCTTCTCCAGGTAAGCTTGAGAGGGACCCACATCTGAAATCCTGGCGAGCTGCTGGAGTCAGAGGACAGGATCACACTTCAAAATGACCTTAACAGATTAGAGAACTGGGCCAAAGCAAACAAGATGAATTTTAACAGGGAGAAATGTAAAGTACTACACTTGGGCAAAAAAAATGAAAGGCACAAATACAGGATGGGTGACACCTGGCTTGAGAGCAGTACATGTGAAAAGGATCTAGGAGTCTTGGTAGACCATAAACTTGACATGAGTCAACAGTGTGATGCAGCAGCTAAAAAAGCCAATGCAATTCTGGGCTGCATCAATAGGAGTATAGCATCTAGATCAAGGGAAGTAATAGTACCACTGTATTCCGCTCTGGTCAGACCTCACCTGGAATACTGTGTCCAGTTCTGGGCACCACAGTTCAAGAAGGATACTGACAAGCTGGAACGTGTCCAGAGGAGGGCAACCAAAATGGTCAAAGGCCTGGAAACGATGCCTTATGAGGAACGGCTTAGGGAGCTGGGTATGTTTAGCCTGGAGAAGAGAAGGTTAAGGGGTGATATGATAGCCATGTTCAAATATATAAAAGGATGTCATATAGAGGAGGGAGAAAGGTTGTTTTCTGCTGCTCCAGAGAAGCGGACACGGGGCAATGGATTCAAACTACAAGAAAGAAGATTCCACCTAAACATTAGGAAGAACTTCCTGACAGTAAGAGCTGTTGGACAGTGGAATTTGCTGCCAAGGAGTGTGGTGGAGTCTCCTTCTTTGGAGGTCTTTAAGCGGAGGCTTGACAGCCATCTGTCAGGAATGCTTTGATGGTGTTTCCTGCTTGGCAGGGGGTTCGGACTGGATGGCCGTTGTGGCCTTTTCCAACTCTATGATTCTATGAGTCTGTGTTAGACTACTGGGCCAAATGGACCAGTACAAGGCAGCTTTCTGTCCTCCTAGCATTCCAGCCCTGAAGACGGTTCAGTGGGCGTTGTGGGTGCATTTTTGTGGAACGTGGTAGTTGAGTGTCATGATCCCCAATGGAGATCCTCCAGAAGCCTCCCTTTTTGACAGCTCTTTTTCAAAGCTTCGGATAGACTTTCCTAAAAAAAACCAAAGGGGGTTGGACCAGGGTGACTTACCTACCAGATCTGCAGAGGCTTCCTCCAGGACGTGTTTCCTGAGAAGCCGCATGCTTAATTTCAGCTGCCAAAAATAATGGCCGGCGCATGCTGCCAAGCTTCTTTTTTGGGCGATTCCTAGAGGGATCAATTGCGGCGTTGCGCTCTCAGAAATTTCACTGTTACTTCCTGAATCGGAGAGAGAGGAGTGATAACGCCGGTGGCAGCATGCAGAGTTGTGGGTGTGCAGGGAGAAATCTGTGTATTAATAGAGCACTTTTATGTAAGAAGTGTCATTTACAGGATTAGAAAATAGCTTCTTTTTGCCGATTTTTAATAAATTCTGCTTAAAGATCACAGCTGTGTACTTAGCTTTCAGGTGTGGAGTGGAGGAGAGAAAAATATTCCTGGTTACCAATGAGGGATTAAATTTGGGTCTGGGTTTTAAAGGTAAAGGACCCCTGAACAATTAAGTCCAGTCCAAGGTGAGTATGGGGTTGTGGCGCTCATCTCGCTTTTAGGCCAAGGAGCTGGCGCTTGTCCACAGACAGCTTTCCAGGTCATGTGGCCAGCACAACTAAGCCGCTTCTGGCACAATGGAACACCGTAACGAAAACTAGAGTGCATGGAAACACCATTTACCTTCCTGCCACAGCAGTACCTATTTATCTACTTGCACTGGCGTGCATTCAAACTGCAAGGTAGGCAGGAGCTGGGACAGAGCAACGGGAGCTCACCCCGCTGTGCAGATTCACTTTCGATCGGCAAGCGCAAGAGGCTCAGTGGTTTAGACTGCAGCGCCACCCATGTGGACTGCACCACTGATACAACTGGGTGGTTCTTCATATTGCATATTGGATAGGGAGACCTCTCTGTACACAATGATAGAATTGTAGAGTTGGAAGGGACTCCTCCAATGGTCACCTAGCCCAACTCCCTGCAATGCGATAATCACAGCTGAAGAATCCCTGGCAGATGGTCATCCAACCTCTGTATAAAAAAACCTCACCACTCAAGAAGAGTCTGAGGGACTCTGTTCCATTGTTGAACATCTCTTACCAGGAGTTTGGAGAGCCATGGATGCCACCTTGAGATGTTGTTCAGTCATTAAGTCGTGTCCGACTCTTTGTGACCCCATGGACCAGAGCATGCCAGGCACCCCTATCCTCCACTGCCTCCCGCAGTTTGGCCAAACTCATGCCAGTCGCTTCGAGAACACTGTCCAACCATCTCATCCTCTGTCGTCCCCTTCTCCTTGTGCCCTCCATCTTTCCCAACATCAGGGTCTTTTCCAGGGAGTCTTCTCTTCTCATGAGGTGGCCAAAGTACTGGAGCCTCAGCTTCAGGATCTGCCCTTCCAGTGAGCACTCAGGCTGATTTCTTTAAGGATGGATAAGTTTGATGTTTTTGCAGTCCATGGGACTCTCAAGAATCTCCTCCAGCACCATAATTCAAAATGAGATATAAATGTAATAAGTCAGAAGACAAGGTCCTTGGCTAGTTGGAGCTTTGGTCTAACCCAGGTCTTCTAATGGAAGTGTGGCTTGGAACAGAACATCTGTATACAAACGATCGGGGGGGGGGGAGAGACAGAATCATGTATGAGCAATTGGCCCCTTAGTGTTTAACCCTCCATTAATCAAAACTGTGGCTCATTTTCTATCCAGAACTTGTATCTCACCTCTGCGTTCCTGTATTCGCTCTCAGTTAAGTTATGCCCTTGGAATGCGCATGAGAATCTTTTACAACCTCCTTTGTTGTGGAGAAACCCTTGAGGGTCTTGGAAACCCTTTGCCTGACCCTTTTTGAAGTGCTGCATCCTTGCTGTGGCTGAGAGGGTCAAGCGAGCTCCACGCTGGCACAGTTTTGACTTTCTGATTATTTCTCATTTCCAAGAAGCTTTCTGGGAGCTTCTAATACATAATTGGTGCCCTTGGAGTATGTTGTATACCGTATTTTTTGCTCCATAAGACACACTTTTTCCCTCCTAAGAAGGGCTCCTTTTGGGCCGCTGGTCAAATCTCCTCTGCTGCCGCCGCCACTGCCCGCCACCACTGCCTACCACCGCCCCCTGCTTCTCACTCAATGTGGCGAGAGGCAGTGGGGGGTGGGACCAGCAGCCCGAAAGTAGCCCTTCTGGGCCCCTGGGCCCATCTCCTCTGCCGCTGACGCTGCCCACCGCCGCCCGCCTCTCGCTGAACGTGGTGAGAGGCGGCGGCAGCAGGGGGCAAGACCAGCGGCCCGAATGGAGCCCTTCCGGGCCGATGGTCCTGCCGCCGCCATGTATGGTTCTATATACTTCTTTTTTGAAAACTCCAGGAAGATGAAAATGTAGCACATCAAGGAGTAAGCTAGGCCAGAATTTACTCCCTGATCTACTAACTCTTTGTTTGCAAGGGTATATTTCTTCTTCTTCTTCTTCTTCTTCTTCTTCTTCTTCTTCTATCACTCGTATCCAAGTAAGATTGTCTTCCATAAACACGGTTTTAACAATGAATCTGTAAGTGACTGTGGAAACCAATTCTGGACCCACACGCCCTTCCACAGTGGAAACATTGGTTCCCAGGTGGAGTTGATCATGGTGTGGATTTGCCAAGCATGCCTTCCTCTTAGCATGTTTCTCCCTTGCGTCCTGAGTTCAAGTGTCTTCAAAGCCCATGACACCTTTGGTAAAGGCTGTTCTCCAACTGGAGCGCTCGCAGGCAAGTGTTTCCCAATTGTTGGTGTTTATACTACTTTTTTTTTGTCTTGTGACAGTCTTTAAATCTCTTTTGTTGACCACCAGCATTACACTTTCCATTTTTAAGTTCAGAATAGAGTAGTTGCTTTGGAAGACGATAATCAGGCATCCACACAACATGACCAGTCCAACGAAGTTGATGTTGAAGAATCATTGCTTCAACACTGGTGATCTTTGCTTCTTCCAGTACACTGGTATTAGTTTGCCTGTCTTCCCAAGTGATGTGTAATTTTTTTTGGAGACACCGTTGATGGAATCTTTCGAGGAGTTGGAGATGGCGTTTATAAGTGGTCCATGTTTCGCAAGGAATTGGTAGTAAAGCTTTGTAAACAAGCATTTTGGTTTCCCTGCGAATGTCCCGGTCCTCAAACACTCTGCACGTAAGTGGAGGCCCCATTCAAATATAGCATCTTCCATTGCAGCTTAAATTGTGCAGGCTGTTTGACCACTTTAGGATTCCTGTGACCGAATTCTGCTGAGTGAGAAGATCAATAGTATGAAAGTTGCATTTGGGAGATTGGCAAAACTCTGTCCTAACTGAAAGGTCACCGATTCCTAAAGCTCTCTTGACCTACCTGTTTGCACCTTCGATTTCTGTGTCTGTGTCTCCTATTCACACCAGTGCTTCGCCACCCAACACTCTGCTTGCCAGTGTATAGTTCAACGATGGAACTCGCACCCACAGGGGGCAAAGATAGCCACCAACCTAGATGACTTTAGAAAAATTCATGGAGAAGGAGAGGGCTATTGATGGCCACTGGTCAGGGTGGCTAGGCTCTTCCTCCAACTGTGGTTGCCAGAAACTGCGGGAGAGGAAAGTGCTCCTGTGTTCGAATCCTGCTTGCAGGATTTCAAGAGACATCTGGTTTGCTACTGTGACAAAAGGAGGCTGGACTAAATGGGCCAGTGGCCAGATCCAGTCAAATGGGCACTAATCATCATCATCATCATCATCATCATCATCATCATCATCATCATCATCTTATGTCACTATGTTCTTAGCCAGTTTGGTTGCCAGAAGACTCCCTTACAACATCTGACAAATTCTTACTGGCCTATCCACATATAAATGTTAGGAATCTGTTCTCCTAAAGTTAAAGCCTGATTGCAGTGTTCCACTTGCTGAACCATTAATTAACTTAATTAGGCTTCAATTAAAACAAAACAAAAAGTTTTCACTCCCACTGAATGGCATTCTTCAGCACGAATCTTTTGGTGGATGTGGTCCATGGATTAGAAACAGTAGGTTTTTTTTTTGTTTTTTGTTTAAAGATCACGTTGCCAACATGCGTTTTCATTTGTCAGTTATTTTTAATTAATCTCTCTCTCTCTCAATCTCTGTCTCAGCTAAAGAAAAATGTCAAGTTTATATATAGGAAGGAGAACCTTGGCCTTTGGTGAAGGTTCCTCTGTACCTGGAGACAGACTGGAATATGGTACAAAGTGAGATTCTTATGTGGGTCTCAGGGTTTGCTCTCCAGCAAAACCACAACCCGCAGCACCTTTTTTTTTGCCACCTTACATAATGAATTCATATTGTCACAACTGTTGATCCAAGTTAAATATAATATATATGTCACATGGAAGAGGGAACAAGCTTCTTAGAATCATAGAATCATAGAGTTGGAAGAGACCACAAGGGCCATCCAGTCCAACCCCCTGCCAAGCAGGAAACACCATCAAAGCATTCCTGACAGATGGCTGTCAAGCCTCCGCTTAAAGACCTCCAAAGAAGGAGACTCCACCACACTCCTTGGCAGCAAATTCCACTGTCGAACAGCTCTTACTGTCAGGAAGTTCTTCCTAATGTTTAGGTGGAATCTTCTTTCTTGTAGTTTGAATCCATTGCCCCGTGTCCGCTTCTCTGGAGCAGCAGAAAACAACCTTTCTCCCTCCTCTATATGACATCCTTTTATATATTTGAACATGGCTATCATATCACCCCTTAACCTTCTCTTCTCCAGGCTAAACATACCCAGCTCCCTAAGCCGTTCCTCATAAGGCATCGTTTCCAGGCCTTTGACCATTTTGGTTGCCCTCCTCTGGACACGTTCCAGCTTGTCAGTATCCTTCTTGAACTGTGGTGCCCAGAACTGGACACAGTATTCCAGGTGAGGTCTGACCAGAGCGGAATACAGTGGTACTATTACTTCCCTTGATCTAGACGCTATACTCCTATTGATGCAGCCCAGAATTGCATTGGCTTTTTTAGCTGCTGCATCACACTGTTGACTCATGTCAAGTTTATGGTCTACCAAGACTCCTAGATCCTTTTCACATGTACTGCTCTCAAGCCAGGTGTCACCCATCCTGTATTTGTGCCTTTCATTTTTTTTGCCCAAGTGTAGTACTTTACATTTCTCCCTGTTAAAATTCATCTTGTTTGCTTTGGCCCAGTTCTCTAATCTGTTAAGGTCATTTTGAAGTGTGATCCTGTCCTCTGGGGTATTAGCCACCCCTCCCAATTTGGTGTCATCTGCAAACTTGATCAGGATGCCTCAAGCCCATCATCCAAGTCATTGATAAAGATGTTGAATAAGACTGGGCCCAAGACAGAACCCTGTGGCACCCCACTAGTCACTTCTCTCCAGGATGAAGAGGAGCCGTTAATGAGTACCCTTTGTGTTCGGTCAGTCAGCCAGTTACAAATCCACTGAATGGTAGCCTTGTCCAGCCCACAGCCCACAAAAAACTTTTTTTTGCCACCTTACATAATGAATTCATATTGTCACAACTGTTGCTCCAAGTTAAATATAATATATATGTCACATGGAAGAGGGAACAAGCTTCTTTTCTCCTGCTTTGGAGTGTAGGACTCGAACCAGTGGTGATCCCATGGGTCCTTTCCAATTCTGATAATCTTCTAGGATTTATATAGTGCCTTTAGATCAGGGGAAGGCAACATTGTACTCTGCAGATGTTGTAGCGCCCCTGACTATTGGTTCTGCTGGCTGGGGTTGATGGCAGTTGGAGTCTGACAACATCTGGAGGGACCGTCACTCCCCACCCCCAAAGTTGACAGGCATTGCTGTGTATGTGGAACATCTTGTGATTGATTATGTAGGATGGGGCTCACTTGCCCCCCTCAATATTTTCTTCAGGTTGGCACCCCTGGATCCTTGCATCCCTCTAACACATATCTGAGATCTATGACTCCCTCTCCCTTATTCCCCATCCTCTCAATATGGTGTCGCTTCCTGTTTTCATTGATTGCTTATTGATTGCTTATGCATATTGTTTTATCTATATGATGTTAGCCGCTCTGAGCCCGGCTCCGGCCGGTGAGGGCGGGGTACAAATAAAAATTTATTAATATTATGAAAACAAGATCCGGCCCCATAGAAAGTCTTCTGCTATCTCCCCGTTCCTCAGTCAGTCAATCGCTGAATCTGTGTTCCTGCCCCAGCCTATGAGGAAGAAGAGGAAGAGGCAGCATGGTGGAGGCAGTGGAAGCTGAAGAATGGCCACAGCCCCAGGACTGCTGGGCCCCGAGGTGGTGATCCTGGGGGAGAAATGTCAGGGTTTTCCTACACACGAGTAGAACCTTGGCACAGACACATCCCTGACTGGCATGTTCCCTCCCTCCTGGGTGATCGTCCGGGAGCTTCAAAAGCATTCCTCAGCCCGAACATCACAGCAACTGATGCCAGAAGACATCAGCACACTTAGGGATCCACAGAGGTTTGTGCAGTTGCGTAACAGAACTCAGCAACTCAGCATTTAGGCTAATCTACTTTATTTACATATAAATACACACGGAGCACTTCAACATGGCTCCCTCTCTCTCTATCATCAGGCAGCAAAGAGAAAGAACAAAGGACAATAGTCCCACTTCAGGGAACACAGTAAGAGAAACATCCTGTCTAGGTCATATCCCATTCCTGTGGAATCAAAACACACACACAATAATCCCATGACTGCATACGGGGAATGAATCTCCAACAAAAAAGTGGCTGTGCTGGAGGTGGAGCTGGGTGCCTGCCAGACGCATCTGGGGCAGGAGAAGAAGCTATGCTTCAAAACCCAGGCCAGCATTCTTATTTCCATCTGGGGAAAGTTGGGAGAGTATGGGACACCTTTGTTGTTCTTTCTCCCACCCAACACAGGCTGATGAAGGTTCCTATGTGCAAGCAAGCAAGCAAAAAATATGCAGTGTTCCTCCCCCCCAAAAATAATAATGTTTCAGGGTACCCTCATTTTGACTCAAGAAAATCACCATTTTATAGTTCAAATCGGGATAAATAAATGTAGCAAATGGACAAAAGTACAAAGAACATGTGTTGCCTCTAATTACACAGCTGACAGCTCACAGTAACTTCCACATTGGCATGAGGTTGTGTGCACTAGCATCTTCCCGATTCCACACACCCATATTCCACACTGCTTCACACATTAAACGCTCGCTTCCATCTGAGACTCAGGAAACATGATGACAGGAAATGAGGCCGCCATCGGGGGTAGCAACAGAACTGACAATTCACAGTGCTAGAGAAGAATCTAAAATTTCTTTTAAAAAAATTAATTTATTCTCCCGCTAGATTCACAAAATGTTTAGGGGTATGCATGCCTCTGCATCCCTCCAGAAAAAAGCACTGGAAATATGTATATAGGCAAGCACCACTAGAAGATTTGGCAACTGACACACAAGTTCAGGAGTCATGATTCGGGAATTCAGAAATCGGGTGAGACTTTCAGAACTGGATGGAAGCAATGGAATTGTCCTGATGTCAATAAAAGCAGCAACAACAACAATGATTACAGTGTCTAGCATAGTGCATTACAGCTTCTACAACATGCAGAAAGATCATTAAGTGGTTCAACAAAGCAGTGATTTTCAAGTGGCCCATGGTAGGGCAAGGAGTTTGGGAACCACAGAAAAAGTCACTGCCAGTCAGTGCAAAGAAAATTGAGCTGTGGTCTGACTCTGTATAAGGCATCTTCCTAAGTTCCTTTGCTGACCCAGTGAGGGTTCTCCTTTGCTGAGTCTGGTTCTTGACATGCCTCTGAGCTGGCTGCCCCCTGCTATTCAATTATGGAATTGTAGAGTTGGAAGGGACCACAAGGCCAATGCAGGGATCTCTTGCCCAGCATGGGGCTCGAACCCACGGCCTTGAGATGGGGTGCCATTTTTACAGATCTTCCTCTGGCTGCCATCAGGCTTGGGAGTGTGTGCACAGATGAGATCCTTTGCCCATGCTTCCTCGCTCATACGAAACGACCTCCTGCTGAGTCCACTGAGGTATGATGGGAATTAATGCCCAAGTGGTATTTCTGGAATTGACAGCCGGGGACGGGTTTTCCAGTCAAGAGGAGAGCTGTACTGGCAGGAGCAAATATCATGCGAGAGAAGCTTGTTAATTTTGCTGCCCCTTTGTCAGCCGGACAAATGGCTGCCCCCGTCATCCTATCGATTCCTCGTTACGCAAGACATATTTGTGCGAAGGTGCCTGACCTTTTACAGTGCTGAAGAACCCATGGGCCGTTTGCCAGCTGACAAGAGCCAGAAGTTAATTTTCATGGTCAATCAAATACCTGGATTTAAGTTGCAGCAAGGCAAGGTTTAGCTAGAACATTAGAGGGAAAGTACCCTAAACTGCAGAGGGAGACAGCTTCTCTCCCCATGCCTCCCGAGGCCAATATTTTCAGAATAGTCTTGATTGCAGCAAAGCTGCAATCTCAGCCCAAGGTTTATATATAAAATTTCTCGGCCTGAAATTGGAGAGTTCATCTCTATCTGACCCAGCCGTCTGCCCTTTTGCATTATTACTGAGTTCTGCAAACATTAGTGCTACACAGATAAAAGCCTCTTTGGGAGATTAACCAGTTGAAGCCAATTGTTGTTTAACAGAAAATGGCAATGCCAACCTTGGGGCCTTTTTTCTGCTTAGCAAACTTAGGCGTTGCTAGGGCAGGTCAAGATAAAATATGGTAAATGGTGACAATTTAGTTGTCAGATTCATCTATGTGCTGCTGCCTTTTTCGCGATCACTCGTAGCCGAGTGAGATTGTCTTCCAATAAACACAGTTTTAGCAGTGAGTCCATAAGTGACTGTGGAGGGCAATTCTGGATCCACACATCCTTCTACAGTGGGGACATTGGTTTTCGGGTGAGAGTTTATCACGGTCTGGATTAGCCAAGCGTGCCTTCCTCTTAGCTCATGTCTCCCTTTTGTCCTGAGTTTGAGAGTCTTCAAAGTCCATGACACCTTTGGTAAAGGCTGTTCTCCAACTGGAGCGCTTGCAGGCAAGTGTTTCCCAGTTGTCGGTATTTATACTTTTTTTAAAAAAATGATTTGCCTCTAGAGAGTCTTTAAACCTCCTTTGTTGACCACCAGCATTACACCTTCCATTTTTAAGTTTGGAATAGAGTACCGTATATCGCGGCGTATAAGGCGACTGGGCATATAAGACGACCCCCCAACTTTTCATGTGAAAAAACAGAGTTTGGGGTATACTCACCCAGCCCGGGCTCCATGGTGGCTGAGGTGGCGGCGGCTGGAGCGGCGGGGAGAGCCTCCCCCGCGCCGCACAGGAGATCTCCGCGCTTGCCGGCCAAGCGCACAGCGGCCTCCATGGCGGCTGAGGCGGCGCAGCAGCGGCGGGGAGAGCCTCCCCCGCGCCGCACAGGAGATCTCCGCGCTTGCCGGCCAAGCGCACAGCGGCCTCCATGGCGGCTGAGGCGGCGGCAGCGGCGGGGAGAGCCTCCCCCGCGCCGCACAGGAGATCTCCGCGCTTGCCAGCCAAGCGCACAGCGGCCTCCATGGCGGCTGAGGCGGCGCACGCACACACGCAGCCAGTGGCGGGGCGGAACTCCGCATCACGTCGATGATGTTGCCGGCGTACAAGACGACCCCCGACTTTAGAGAAGATTTTTCGGGCTTAAAAAGTCGTCTTATACGCCGCGATATACGGTAGTTGGTTTGCAAGACGATAAGCAGGCAGCTGCACATCACTTGGGAAGACAAGTGAACTAATGCCAGAGTACTGGAAGAAGCAAAGATCACCAGTGTTGAAGCAATGATTTTTCAACACCGACTTCATCTATGTGCTAAGGGTATTATTAGTAAATCCATTGAAATCTCTCTAGCACCATGACAGCAAGGTGGTTTCCTCCCCAGTGTTTCTGTGTGAGAGTGAGTGGGTGGGTGATGCAATGACTCAGCTTGGAAAACAAAGTTCTCTGCTTCAAGACTCTTGCTCAGGTATAAGACATATGAAAGGGTTTCAAGAACACCTGGATTTCCTCCTCCTCTCCTGGGTTATTTATTTATGGCATTTAAATAAATGCCAAGGGGCTCAAGGTGGCCTACATTTAATCCCCACAACAACCCTGTGAGGTAGGGCAGCCCGGGGAAGGGCCATAGCTCTGTGGCCCATTGGCAGACCAGCTTTGCGTTATAATGATGTCTTCGAACGTGACGAGAAGGCTGGCAGCATCAACCCCACTGTGTGGGAATCCCTTGCAGATGACCTCAGTGTGTGGTGTGGAGGCAGGCTGTCAGGTCGTGTGTCCATAAAGGTAAAAGTAAAGGGACCCCTGACCATTAGGTCCAGTTGCAGACGACTCTGGGGTTGTGGCGCTCATCTCACTTTACTTGGCCGAGGGAGCCGGCGTACAGCTTCCAGGGTCATGTGGCCAGCATGACTAAGCCGCTTCTGGCGAACCAGAGCAGCGCACGGAAACGCCGTTTACCTTCCCGCTGGAGCGGTACCTATTTATCTACTTGCACTTTGATGTGCTTTCGAACTGCTAGGTTGGCAGGAGCTGGGACCGAGCAACGGGAGCTCACCCCGTCGTGGGGATTCGAACCGGAGACCCCTAGGCTCTGTGGTTTAACCCACAGTGCCACCCGCATCCCTCTGCCATGCGTCCATAGCAGTGACCAAAGGAGGAATGACCGCCGAGAGAAGAAATGCCATGTTGCATTTGCAGTAACACAACCAGACACCTTCATCTGCCTGAGCTGCAACAAAGCATGTCTCTCCCACATCGGTCTCTACAGCCACAGCAAGCGCTGCAGCCTTCCAACAGCTTGACCTAAGGCATAGTCTTCCATTGTCTCCAAAAAAGAGACAGTGGATGCCAGCCAAACTTGGAACTCTCTTGAACATACAGTTTATGGAAGTAGTGAGTAACCTGTGGCCCTCCAGATGTTGTTGGCCTCCCACCAGTCTCAGGTAGCCTGGCCAATAGGGAAAGATGATGGGAATTGTAGTCTAGTCCCATCTGGAGGACCATCGGTTCTCTGTCCTTGCATTTTCCAGCCAGGTGTTCAGGTGACCAGTCAAACAAAATGCAAAATATAAAATACAAAAAGTGGAGCCTCAATGACATCAAATGGCAAGCTGGGAACTGACTATCATGGCAGATTTATGAGACTTGACAGCATTCATATATTTTGCCACCTGCTTGGTCCCCTCAGAGATACCCAGAAAGGATTCCTGGAGATCAACCAGGAAACCATGTATTAAGAGGCTGCATCGTGCATTTACTATCTGCCTGATTAAAGAAAAAAATACAGTAAAAGAACACAGGAGGGACCATTTTGATCTCCGAGTGGTTAAACAGGCAGAATCAGTCTTTAAAGGGAACTCAAGCACATCTGCCGTCTAAAAGCTTTGGAAGTAAAACATTAAAAGAGGACAATAAAATAGCTCTTCTGTACTTGGGTGAGGTTAAAAGAAATCAAATATGGTTTCTCCTTCCCTTGATGTTGTGAATCAGTTCATGTACATCTCAGATGCTAGAGGAGATAAAGAGCCTGCTGGATCAGGCCAGGGGCCTATCTAGTCTAGCATCCTTTCTTCACAGTGGCCAACCAAATGCCCCAATGGGAAGCCCGAAAGAAGGACCCAAGTGCGAGAAGACTTTCCCCTCCGTGGGTTCTAGCAACTGCATCTGGCTCAGAGATCCTGGGCTTCAAGGTGGGTGTCTACCCCAATGACTACAGGCTTAGGCGGAGAAGTTCAGGTCTGCGGTTGAAATGTGCATTTCCCAAACATTTGCCCAAAGGGAATGTGGTCCTCAGGTTGAAAGAGGGTAGACTATGGAACTTTGAGGCAGTGACGGAAACCCTCGTGGGTGGCTTCTGAATAACATTTGCTGGAAACTACAGAACAGGAGAGTGCCAGTGTGGTGTAGTGGTTAAGAGCGGCAGACTCGTAATCTGGTGAACCGGGTTCGCGTCTCCGCTCCTCCACATGCAGCTGCTGGGTGACCTTGGGCTAGTCACACTTCTCTGAAGTCTCTCAGCCCCACTCACCTCACAGAGTGTTTGTTGTGGGGGAGGAAGGGAAAGGAGAATGTTAGCCGCTTTGAGACTCCTTCGGGTAGTGATAAAGCAGGATATCAAATCCAAACTCCTCCTCCTCCTCCTCCTCTTCTTCTCAGCTCCCACTTGCAGGTTTCCCAGAGGCATCTGATTGGCCAGGATGGTGGACTTGATGAGCCAATGGCCTCATCCAGCAGGGCTATTCTTAGGCTCCAAACCTGCCACCAAGAGTGAAGAGGCAAGAATTGCGCCATCACCTCCTTTACTGCATTCGGTTGAGGTCTGGCTCTTTGACAGAGCAATCTGAGTGCTCTCTGCTAGCTAGTGCCTCAGGCTCCCTTTGACCAGTTATCAGAGGCAGAGCTAGCTGCTCCGGCACCCAGAGCGGCGGACATGTGCACCCAGTGGCGGGGCTAGCTGCCATGGGGTGAGGCTAGCCACCCACAGGGGCAGGGCGAACATCCCTGCACAGCGCCACCTGCAGTGAGCATCCCAGGGCTGCGCCACACCGATGTCACCCCGCAGGGATGACACCCGGGGCAGACCACACCCACCACACACCCCTTCCTCTGCCAGTGCCCGTTACCTGCTACTAATTTCTTATTTTAGACGCTTCTTTCTGCTCCTAGTCCATCAGGAAACCAATGGCCCTCTTGTTGAATTTTGTTCCCAACATTCCTCACAGTTGGTCATGCTGGGGAGGGCTGATGGGAGCCCTGCTCCAATGCTGGGTTTCGCACATCCGCAAACAACCACCGGACTGTTTTGCATTGTTTTCACTTGTTATACGAGAAGCAACGATCAACATTCAGCAAGTTCACTCGCCTCCAGCAGAAGCACCAAATGTCTTATTTAATAACATTAAACTTTCAAGTCACTTCATTTTTTAAGTGAAGATATCATCCCACAAGTTGCCATGATCCCTTGGAGGCCTGTAGCCTGGTTCTATTGCTGGACCATAAAGAAGGCTGATCGCCGAAGAATTGATGCTTTTGAATTATGGTGCTGGAGGAGACTCTTGAGAGTCCCATGGACTGCAAAAAGATCAAACTTATCCATCCTTAAAGAAATCAGCCCTGAGTGCTCACTGGAAGGACAGATCCTGAAGTTGAGGCTCCAGTACTTTGGCCACCTCATGAGAAGAGAAGACTCCCTAGAAAAGACCCTGATGTTGGGAAAGATGGAGGGCACAAGGAGAAGGGGACGACAGAGGATGAGATGGTTGGACAGTGTTCTCGAAGCGACTGGCATGAGTTTGGCCAAACTGCGGGAGGCAGTGGAGGATAGGCGTGCCTGGCGTGCTCTGGTCCATGGGGTCGCGAAGAGTCGGACACTACTGAACGACTGAACAACAACAACATTCATGGAATTGCAGAAGGGACCTCGAGGGGCATCTTTTGCAACCCCTTGCAATGCAGAAATCTCAGCTAGATGTAGTCAAGATTCCAACTGTGCATAGTGGGCAGTTTTATGTGGCCGAGCATTCATGCACTACCACCTCTCACATCGCATGTGGGCTTTTCTGCCTGCCCATTTTAGCATTGAATGGCAAGGGACAGCCTAGCCTCAGCAGAGCTCTTCTGACTAAGCACGGCCTCAGCAGATGCTGTTGGGTCAGCTCTCTTCTCAGCTGAGGTCCTGGACCCCGGAATCATGAAATGGTGACCCGGTACCGTTGACAATCATGACATTTTTATTTCCTTGCAGTAATATCAAGGGCTCAGTTGACATTACGGGAGAGGAAGTTGAGGGAAATGGAGATGAGAGGTTGCTGAGGCACCAGGTCTCTGTGGGAGGCTGTCTCCAGCACAAGGAGGGTATTTTTTATCCTTTCTGTCTTCACAGCAGGCTCCAATTGCCTCCCTGCGGCTGATCTGCTGTTTTAAATAAACACAGACAAGGGTGCAGTAACTTCCGTCTTGTGACCTCTCAGCCTTTCTTTCTGGTCCAGAAATGAGCTACAGCTCTCCGCATGACTCCGCCGCATGCATTTCTCTGCTTGCTGAGTGACTGCGACAACTTTCTCCTAGCAAATTAAAACAGCAAAGAAGATGATAAGAGTCTGGTCCAGCATGATGTTGACTCCAGATCCAAAAAGAGACAATAGCACCCCAACAATTTCATTCATTGTTTATTTTATAATGCAGTTAAGCCAGTGATGGGGAAGTTCCAAAAAAAAAGATCTCCCCAAGCTGGATGGACGGGCAGCAAAATGGCAAATTCAATATCAGTATTTGCATGTCTAAGACCCGACCCCCACCCCGGGTGAAATAAAGACACAGGACGCAATGTATAAGGTTAAATGGGCATGAAAAAGGCCACAACTTTATTGGTTACGGATGTTGAGCGGTATTGGCTTAGGCATTGGAACTACCGACTATATCCGACTCCAGCACGTTGTGCTGGCAGTCCGGGAAGGGTTAACCACCAATGGGTGAGAGCCCTGCTGCTGCACATCAGCTAGGGACTCACCCTGTGATTACCGATCTGGGGCGTGCCTTTGGCCCTCACCAACCACGGCTTCGGACAGGGACACGCCCCACGGACTCATTTGCTGAAGTACCCTTCAAAGCCTTGGGGGGAGGTGATGGCCGAACCTCCCCCCCCCACCTTCAACCTTCCTAAGCTAATCCAATGCCTAACCGCCAAAACCAAGTTGTGACGAGTTGCTACGAGGTAGGCGAAAAACCACCAGGCTGGTGCCAATTTGCCTAATGGGAAAATTCCTACCAGGCCCCTTAACGGCGACCAACCGCGGTCCATAGCAAGGTCAAGAAACTGCCTACCTAAAGGGTGGGAGGGCGGGAAAGCGAGCAGGATGGGATCCGATGGCAAGAGGCTGAGCCCTGGGTGCGGGCTGGCTTAAATGCAGCCAGCCACGCCCGACCGCTGTACCAATTGGTCAGCTGGCCGGGCACCGCACCCGGGGATCAGCCAGTGGTGGCAGGGGATGCAATTATCCCCTGTGCACGTGTGGGGCTCGTGTCCACTGCAACCCCCCCTCCTTCCTAAAGGGCCGGAAAGGGGCTTTGCAAAGGAAAAGCGAGCCAAGTTTCACAGATACACTCATGGGGTGTTGAACCAGTGGTTTTGTAAGTATTTCGGGAAAACAGTAGGTGTAAAATGCTCTAATTCCTTTAAAGCAGTCTCTCCCAAGCTGATGCACTCCAGACATTGATGGACTACAACTCCCATCAGCCTCGGCCAGCACAATCAATCATCATGGATGATGGGAGTTATAGTCTAGCAGCATCTGGAGGACGCCAGTTTGGGGAAGGCCGAATGATATAAATGATAAAACCAATCATATTCTTCTTCTTCTTCTTCTTCTTCTTCTTCTTCTTCTTCTTCTTCTTCTTCTTCTTCTTCTTCTTCCAAAAACAAACAAACATTTTATATGTGGACTGTGCATCCCATGCATGCAATTTGCATTGGCGGGGTGTGTGCGCGTGTGGACCTATTGAAGTGAATGGGATTCTTCCCACAATGCATAGTCCAGTTTTGTGTGTGTATCAAAGAGAGAGGATGCACGCATGGTGACTGAATGGGGTGTTCTTGTGTGTGAATTAATGGGTGGGTGGGGAAGGAACATGAGAGAGGGAGTGAATTACCTACTCCTGGCACTGTCCTTTCTCAACACTGGTATGTGTGTCCCTCCCTCAACCCAACACCCTCAAGTGAATGCCATCCTCAGAGTAGAGGAGGGAAGGTTGATAATAATAATAATAATAATAATAATAATAATAATAATAATAATAATTTATTTGTACCCCGCCCATCTGGCTGGGTCCCCCCAGCCACTCTGGGCGGCCTCCAACAGATATTAAAATACATTAAAATATCACAGGTTAAAAACTTCCCTAAACAGGGCTGCCTTCAGGTATTTTCTGAATGTCAGATAGTTATTTATCTCTTTGACCTCTGCTGGGAGGGCGTTCCACAGGGCGGGCGCCACTACCGAGAAGGCCCTCTGCCTGGTTCCCTGTAGCTTTGCTTCTCACAGTGAGGGAACCGCCAGAAGGCCCTCGGCGCTGGATCTCAGTGTCCGGGCTGAACGATGGGGGTGGAGATGCTCCTTCAGGTATACAGGACCGAGGCTGTTTAGGGCTTTAAAGGTCAGCACCAACACTTTGAATTGTGCTCGGAAACGTACTGGGAGCCAATGTAGGTCTCTTCAGGACCGGTGTTATATGGTCCCGGCGGCCACTCCCAGTCACCAGTCTAGCTGCCGCATTCTGGATTAATTGCAGTTTCTGGGTCACCTTCAAAGGTAGCCCCACGTAGAGCGCATTGCAGTAGTCCAAGCGGGAGATAACTAGAGCATGCACCACTCTGGCGAGACAGTCTGCAGGCAGGTAGGGTCTCAGCCTGCGTACCAGATGGAGCTGGTAGACAGCTGCCCTGGACACAGAATTGACCTGCACCTCCATGGACAGCTGTGAGTCCAAAATGACTCCCAGGCTGCGCACCTGGTCCTTCAGGGGCACAGTTACCCCATTCAGGACCAGGGAGTCCCCCACACCCCCCGCCCCCTGTCCCCCAAAACAGTACTTCTGTCTTGTCAGGATTCAACCTCAATCTGTTAGCCACCATCCATCCTCCAACCGCCTCCAGGCACTCACACAGGACCTTCACCGCCTTCACTGGTTCTGATTTGAAAGAGAGGTAGAGCCACTCTTTCAAATCTTAGGTTCCCACCCATGTTCTTTTCCTTTAAAGTTCCTAGCCCCCGTGGAGGGAGCACAAATCCCTTTTAAAAGACAGCCCATTAAAAGACAGAAATCTGCACTCCTTCAATGCTCAAAGGAAACTCGGATTCTGCAACTTTTATGCATTAGGCAAAGAAGGCAGATTGCAGACATCCCACCAGGATTTCCAGAGTGGTCAGTTCTTAACTACAGTCGTACCTTGACTCTCGAACACCTTGGTACTCAAACGTTTTTGTGCGATGAGAACCCAGAAGTGAGTGTTCCGGTTTTTTAACCTTCTTTGGAAGCCGAACGTCCGATGCAGCTTCCACTTGAGTGCAGGAAGCTTCTGCAGCCAATCAAAAGCCACACCTTGGTTTTCGAATGTTTTCAGAAGTCGAACGGACTTCCGTATCGGATTACGTTCGAGAACCAAGGTATGGCTGTATTTCCTTTTCTTTTTTCCTATGTGTATCTGTATGGTGGCGCTGTGGGTTAAACCACAGAGTCTAGGGCTTGCTGATCAGAAGGTCGGCGGTTCGAATCCCTGCCACGGGGTGAGCTCCCGTTGCTCGGTCCCAGCTCCTGCCCACCTAGCAGTTCGAAAGCACAAAGTGCAAGTAGATAAATAGGGACCGCTCCAGTGGGAAGGTAAACGGCGTTTCCGTGCGCTGCTCTGGTTCGCCAGAAGCGGCTTTGTCATGCTGGCCACATGACCCGGAAGCTGTCTGCGGACAAACGCCGGCTCCCTCAGCCTATAGAGCGAGATGAGCGCCGCAACCCCAGAGTCAGACACGACTGGACCTGATGGTCAGGGGTCCCTTTACCTTTACCTTTATCTGTATGGGAGGAATAGTTCATATTTACTGAGCACAATTTCGAATCACTATCCTTTCAGGAAGCTTGCCCACTGCTGTCTCCTTGAGAACAAGTGGGGTCCAGGACTGCAAGATACCAGAGATCACTTACACTGTTTGCAAATCTCCTCTCTCTCTCTCTCTCTCTCTCGGGTGCAAGGCTCTTCTGTTTCTTCCATTTATTTTTAGAATTGATCTCTTAGCTTACCTTTCAGCTTCCTAGCTGTTGTGCAAAGCTTTGCTTAATCTCTCTTCCCCTTCCCCCCTCAATTTTGTTTTTTAATGCAAGGACTCAAGATGGAACCTGCTGCATTTTGATTAATCCCCTTGGAAGGTTGCTTTGAGGGTGGGTGGGGGAAGTGAGCGGTGGGGAGGAGGCTACACAGCTGAGCCTGCCGTCTGGGGAAAGTGATCGGTACATTGGACTGTCGGAGGCAGGAGCTCACGGATGGGCAGATGCTTGGAGCCACCAACTAAGAAGGAGAAGGCTGTCATCCTTCTCCTCCCCCCTTGTCCTAAAATGACTTGGAATGGAGATACACAGGCAATTAAAGCCACAATCCCGATCAGCGCTGACTTAATAGAGCATCTAGACCACAGCTGCATCCATTTCCCTGATTCTCATACAGGCTGGGGCAAAAGGCATTGAAATCACTTCCCCTTGATGCCGTCACTTGGTGGCTGTTCTGAGGGCTGTTATGGGCCCAGCAGTTCCTGGACTGCCTCTGCCCTTCTGTCAGGTTTAGCGCTTCTCCCACACAAGACACAGAACACTGGTGGTTTAAATAAATGTAAAGGTAAAGGGACCCCTGACCGTTAGGTCCAGTCGCGGACGACTCTGGGGTTGCGGCGCTCATCTCGCTTTACTGGCCGAGGGAGCCACGTTTGTCCGCAGACAGCTTCCGGGTCATGTGGCCAGCATGACTAAGCCGCTTCTGGCGAACCAGAGCAGCGCACGGAAATGCCATTTACCTTCCCACCAGAGCGGTACCTATTTATCTACTTGCACTTTGATGTGCTTTTGAACTGCTAGGTTGGCAGGAGCTGGGACCGAACAACGGGAGCTCACCCCATCGTGGGGATTCAAACCGCCAACCTTCTGATCGGCAAGCCCTAGGCTCTGTCGTTGAACCTACAGCACCTCCCGCGTCCCGGCAGTTTAAGTAGCTGAGGTTTATTTCTCAATAACAGGCTTATAGCAGTCCAGGCTTCCACAACTCATCCTTCGCCATCAGAGTCAGTTGACTCCACTGGCTTCTGACCCCTCCCAAGGCCAGATATATGCCACGTCCTTCTCCCCCTCCTGCTGGCCCTCCTCTTCTCTAATTGCTTGCTTCGCCTCCTACTTCTTGGCGACTCAGGTGCAGCCAATTCCTCTTCCTCTTGGAGATTCCTCTCTGCTGGCCGTCTTCCTGACACCTTCCTTTCCTCCATTTTGGTGCTTTCTACAGCCTGCCATTTGGTGGGAGGAAGCACAAGTTCCTCCACTAGCAGAATGAAACTTGGATTTCAGCCCGAGACATATTCTCCAACTTGAGAGGTACAGAAGCAGAAGAGATTATTAGTTGCATCTTGAACTGGGTGGGGTTAGACAGGGTCGCGGAGGACGAGGCAATCAATGACAAATCCACAATTACAATAATTTTATTATTTATGCTCCACCCATCAGACTGGTTTGCCCCAGCCACTCTGGGCAGCTTCAAACTAAAAATTTAAAACGGAACAAAAAACCCCTCCAATATTAAGAATCTCCCTGAACAAGGCTGCCTTCAGATGTATTCTAAGGGCCAGATAGTTGTTTATTTTCTTGACATCTGATGGGAGGGCATTCCACAGGGCAGGTGCCACTACCGAGAAGGCCCTCTGCCTGGTTCCCTGTAACCTCACTTCTCGCAGTGAGGGAACTGCCAGAAGGCCCTCGGCGCTGGATCTCAGTGTCCGGGCTGAACGATGTGGGTGGAGACACTCCTTCAGGTATACTGGGCCAAGGCCATTTCGGGCTTTCAGCACCAACACTTTGAATTGTGCTTGGAAACATACTGGGAGCCAGTGTAGGTCTTTCGGGACTGGTGTTATGTGGTCTTGGTGGCCGCTCCCAGTCACCAGTCTGGCATCCACGTTCTGGATTAGTTGTAGATTCTGTGTTAACCCAGGTAGAGATCTATGCAACAAGAAATGTTTATGTTTATTTCTCTTATTAGAAACATTTTTGTTGGGTCTATCAATAGATGCTTTTCAAGGCACTTTGTCTCCAAAATACTGAAACTTGATCATGAAATAATAGATAATAAGACAGGATAATATAATAAGAAGATAGCAATAAAACATCTTAATTACTTTTTATTTGTAAAATGTATGGGCAGATTAGAACAATTCCACCTAGAATTCATCAGAGCTGTGAAGAATGGGAAATAGTGGATACCAAGACAATCAGAATGAGTGGCTGTTTGTGGGAGTACACACTGGCACCCATCTCTCTTGGGAGACAATGGAAGGTTGAAGCAATTGCATGGCAATGTCCATCCCCTCCCCGTGGAAATAATGACACAGACACATCATGTAAATGTTAATGGGCGTAAAGGCCACAACTTCATTGGTTATGGATGTTGAGCGGTATTGGCTTAGGCATTGGACCCTATCAGCTATATCCGACCCCAACCCGTGTGTTGGAAGTCAGTGAAGGGTTAACCACCAGTAAGGAACCCCAGTGATGAACATCGACCGGAACTCCCCCTGTGATCACCGTTAGGGGCGTGCCTTAGGCCTTCATCTCCCTGGGCTTCGGACAGGGCCACGCCCCCTGGAATCCTTTAACGGAATACCCTTCCCCTCCTCACCTCTGGAATCCTTTAACGGAATACCCTTCCCCTCCTCACCTCTATGGAAATTTTCCAATGCCTAACCGCCAAACCAAGAGTTGTGACGATTGCTACGAGGCAGGTGAAAAAAACCCTTTGGCTAGTCCAAGTGGGAAAAAGTCATACCAGGCCCCCTGGCCAACCAAGGCGACCAACCAAAGTCCATAGCAAGGTCCGAAGCTAAATCTAAAAGGGTGGGTGAGCGGGTGAACCTAACCAGCTGGGGAAACGGGACAAAGAGGGTGAGTTTCCCGCTCGTCTCTAGTTTAAAGGGACTAGGACAAGCCCCCAGGCCAACCAGATTGGCCGGCCTGTGGGAGGCGTGGGGATATTTTGCCAATCGCGCAGGGGCTGAGCTCAGCCCCTACGCATGTGGCCGGGTCGTGACGCCCGCAAATCCACCTCCGTTCAATGCAGAAGTGGCCCTGCTGAGGCTGTAGATGCAAGAGAGACACTTTTTAGGCTTGTCATATTTCAAACAGTGAAAATCCCAACAGAAAAGTTGCTTTTTAAAAAGTGGGGTGTTTTGCGAGTTTTTTGGCCCAATTTTGCTGTTTTTGAGCTGACATACACCTGGATTTTCCTGGACATTTTGCCGATTTCTGCCTGGACACTGCTAGAGACAGCAGTATTCCAGATGTATGGCAACCATATCCTATTGCTTCTGTCATGGTGTTCCATCGCGCCAGAAGCGGTTCAGTCCTGCTGGCCACATGACCCAGAAAGCTGTCTATGGACAAACGCCGGCTCCCTCGGCCTGAAAGCGAGATGAGCGCTGCAACCCCATAGTCGCCTTGGACTGGACTAAACCATCCAGGGGTCCTTTACCTGTTTTGAATATGCTTTAGAATTCTGTAGGGATGTGTGAATACTCTACCATGTGGCCCAATTCCATTTTTTTTCCCTGCAGTGAGGCCCTGACAGCTGGGATGCTGAGTTCTGATGCCACAGGAAATCCTGGGAAGTGCAAAAGGGGAAGTCAGAATCTCTAAAACAGATCTTCAGTCTTGCCAAACTACATTTCCCAGGATTCTGTGGGGAAAGTCCATGACAGTCAAACTGGCATGTACAGCAGTGCCTGGGGACACAGTTCTCTTGCTCTTAATTTTTCTCCAGTTTTTCCAATATCTGAAAATGCTTCTTTTCCCCTCTCTCGAGAGCTTAATTCAATCAGCCTTACAGAGTATGGAGATTTAAAAACAAATGGAAAAAGAAAGATACCCAGGTAGTTAATGAACCACAAAGTCACTGGTAATGAATGATAACTCAACAGCACATGTAGAAACCAAGCATAGGGTCAGTCTACTGTAATGATATTAAACGAGATATCCGTTTATGGGCTCTCGAATGCACAGGAGCAATTCTGTCTTTCCACGCTTGAGGACTTAACAGTCCTCCGACGGATAAATCAACAAGACTGAATGAGTTCAACAGGCTGTAATGGAGTTGTGTGGCATCCTTATGATGCGGAAGGGTTAGTCGAATCGCTAAGGTTAATATGTACCAGGAGAAGATGCCATTAAATGTTGGCAGATAAAATGTGGCTTCTTGTTGATATCCAGTACTTGGGGTGGAAATCGTGTTGGGGGCTGCAAGATTATCACGTTATTTATTGCTGTGTGGTTAACCCGGCTGTGATGGAGATCTACGGAACAAGAATTACTGCAGCGAGATTGTATGACTGGCTCAGCTCCACAACACATTGGTGAAAATATCCTTTGACTTGTTGGTCATGGAATTCCCCTTGGGTTGCATATTTTAGGTCTACCCTATTACAGGGATTCTCTTTTCTTATGCTCATGGCAGCCTGTTGAAACAGGTTGACAATCAGAATAGAAAAGGGAAACCGTAAAGAGCAAGGAGCAATTCCCCATTAGGAACATGTTTGGAACATTTTAGTTTAGAGAAACTTTTAGAGGTGATACGATAGAAATTTTTAAAATCATGGGGAAAGCGGATAGGGAAAAAGTTTTTTCTCCCTCTTGTAACACCAGAACTATTGTACATCCAAGGAATTTGAATGTTGGAAGATTCAGGATATATATATTCATGCAACACGTGGTTAAACTATGGAACTTGCTGCCACTGGAAGCAGTGATAGCTATAAGCCTGGATGGCTTGAGAAGAAGATGGAACAAGTTCGTGAATGATAAGATGGAGGTGGTAATGTTACCCTGTCGATTTGGCAATAGATTATCTGCTTGCTTTTAAATGCAATCTGAATCGAATCTCTCCCCCTTCTCTTGACTGTATTCCAAAATACAAGGTGGGCACCAGGTTGGCAAAGTGGGACAGAAGGGCACAAATCTTTCCTGGAAAGGGTGCTGGTGTGAGGTCTGCTGGTGAACAACTGCCTGTCTGTGTCTGCATCTTTAAATACGTTGATTCTGTTTCACGTGGGACAACCAACTCTTTAGATGTATGTTTGTTTTCTAAATAACAATTCAACTGGATGGCAGCTGGTCCTGCAGCAGAGAAAGAAAGAAAGAAAAAAAAAGAAAGAAAGAAAGAAAGAAAGAAAGAAAGAAAAGAAAAAGTCCAATAAGTTGGTGGATGAAGCTTTGTTCACCCAGCTCGTCAAACAAGAAAAAGAAAAAGCACAAAAGTTTTCCAACAGCAGATTTCTAAATATTTTATAGAAATCGACAGGGAATCCATATGGATCATGGTTCTTGTAAAAGCCCCTGGCTTCTTCGGGAGGTTTTAAAAAATGCATGCAAAGGACTGACAGTCCTCAGACTTTGGGGATTGACTTTCCTGAAGACGGCTGACATGCCGTGTCTGATTTCCTGTCACACCCTCTAGAGACAGTTCCACCGCCCAAGGAGACGTGAATTTGTGCCATTTTATTGTTTCAAAGGCTGTGCACCGCTCCCAGTCTCTGCAGAGTGGGAACAAAACTCCAGGGATTGCAGGCACTCACCTAGGGTTGCTTTTATGTTGAGAAATCAAGGCACAGCGGAGACTAGTGTGTTTCAAGAAATGTGGTTTTATTTCACCCATATCTACACCTGGAAGGGTGGTGTATGGGATGTTAGGAGAGGGTTAGTATCTCTGGTGGGGGACATGTCATGCTCCTTCTGGAGTAGTTTGTCCACCTTTGGTCCCCAACCTGGATCCTCAAGCTCTCACCCGAAGCTCCTTAGAAGCCGTCAACATACAACAGTGACCACACCCCAGAACAGATTCGACTGGCCGGCTAAACCAACTGAGGGTAGCGGATGAGTCTCAGACCCTCCACAAGTTAGGGACTTCCCCTGCATGCGAAGACAGGCTCCAGCAGATGGAGTAGATGAGATCAAGAGTGGGTCCACTGGTCAAGAAGGTGGTTTCTGCATGTGTTGTAGAGGGAAGTGAGAGACAGGAGGGGCTCGTCAACCTGGGAAGGTGGTCCATCTAGGAGAAGGAAAACTCTGATGCTAAACCTCTGCTGTCTTGTGGGATATCGCCAGGAGAAGAAAAGTCCAAGGAGCAAACCCTATAGAGATCCAGAGTGGAGTCCCTAAGGACGTTGTATGCCACCTTGTGTGTCTCCTTCAGGCAATTCCTGCAGCCAAGCTGGTTCCAAACGTCTTGGTCTGCTTTCCTTTGGACCACATCAGCAAGGCTGAGAGGGGGGTCTTGCACTCCCCCACTCAGCCCAGGACCTCCACAAACACTGCCCAGGCTTGCACTCTGGGAAGGTCACTTCGGTGCTGCTAACACAGTGATTTGACTTCACTCCTGGAGGTGCACTCCATTGTCTCTTGAGACAGACAGATGCCAACAACACCTGGAAGCTTTCAGCAGAGGGGGAGTGCAGAACAAGGACAACACCTGTCTGCTTGCCCCCTTCTCCAGACCTCTTTGTTTGTTTGTTTGTTTTTAGTTTTTTTTTTTTAAGGGCAGCATTTTTCCTGTGTGACATCAGGCCCACGTTACCCTGGCAACCTCCATTTCACAGACCCAGCATCTTCTTTTGATGGTCCATCAACACATTTGCAATGCAGAGAAGCTAAACCTGTGGGGTTTTTTTACATTGCAAAGCTGTCTCTCTCCCAGGTGAAGACTCCAAGCATTTAGTAATTCCTAACATTTACTCTGTAATTTCAAACATTCACCAAATTCTTAGAATTACAGGCACATTTGCACCCTTAAACTCTGGTACCCCAAATCTCCAACAGTATCTTAGATTCACTGTATCACTGCTGTTCGGCAGTGAAATTTGCTACCAAGGAGTGTGGTGGAGTCTCCTTCTTTGGAGGTCTTTAAGCAGAGGCTTGACAGCCATCTGTCAGGAATGCTTTGATGGTGTTTCCTGCTTGGCAGGGGGTTGGACTGGATGGCCCTTGTGGTCTCTTCCAACTCTATGATTCTATGATTAGTAGATGTGCCTGGTGATTTGAAGGACTGTGCCTGAGGGGCAGGATTTATCTCAGAGAGTTTATTACCATTGTTGCCTGCCAGCATGGGGTGGGAGAAATTCTCAGTGTGGGCAGGATGAGATTACCCACTTGTGGCGACACAGAGGCGAGCTTTTTCACTGGCAATACTATTGTTACAGGATGCACTGCTGAAATACGAAGGGCGCTTGGCATTCTGCTGGTGTTGGGAATCAGACCTGTTTACACCTGCGTTCCCTTGGCGTATTGACCCGAGTCTCTTGTTTAATTGCTGTGCTGGTTCAATGGGGTAGTTTTACTGTTTATTTTAATTATGAATGCTTGTATTTTAATGTTTCAGTGGGGTTGCTTTATTGTGTCTTGCAATTATAGGGGTTAAATTTTAATGTTTGCGGAATTGGCTTTTATACTTAGAAATTACATGCAAGTCTACTATATGAACGAAATAAACAAAGAATAGAACAGGGAGGCAATCTGACTCTATCCAATTCTGTGATTTATCATCACGTTGCAACATCTGGAAGAGCCATCGGGTCAATTTATTGTCTAAAGCGGGCCTGGGGAAAACGTGGGCCCTCAAAATGTTGTTGGGGAACTCCCATTTGGGCTAGTGACAGAAGGTGTCATCCAGAGACATCTCCTTAGCCTTGCTGTAAAGGGGCAGAATTGGATCTCCACCTGTCCTTTCCAACTTGCAACTATCAAAATACCACTTGAGCATCTGTGGCATGGATCTTGTAGCCACCACATTCAGCTGTGTGACCTCTCCACTTCTCGGTTGGAGACAACCTGTGGAACATCAGTGGGAAGTCCCCTATGGGCTGGGTATGTCTAGATGACCTAAAGCAAGGCAGAGAGGCAGAAAGAGGTGAGTCCAGAGACCACAGCAAGGCCAGGCCAAGATGTTCTGCAGCCAACAGCATCAAAGCCCACTTCTTGTTGCTCAGAATGTGGAAAGCAAGGCAGAAAGTGAGACCAGTAAGAATTCAAATTGACCTGGTTACCCTCCAGATGTTGCCAGACTCCAGATCCCACTGGCCTCAGCCAGGAAATAAGATGGGAGTTGTAATCCAAGAACATCTCAAGGGTCCTTGGTAGGGGAAGGCTCACTGACATGGCGTCAAGCCATACCACATGCTCTCTTCTTTCCTTTTGCATCTTCAGAGACTCCTTGGTTAGCCTGGCCTGGCTTCCAGTTCTGATGCTGTTTCTCCAGCCCTGAAGACCATCAGTTTTCCCCAAACAGTTGTAGGGATACATCTGGAGGGTCTGTGGGAATAATTAGATGCAAACCAGCCTACCAACAAAGGCCCCCCCCCAAAAAAAAGATCAAAACCACCCACAACATAATTTATATTTGCAGATCTATTCTTTGCCTCTTTCCAGATGCTTGTTTATTTCCCCCTGTCAGTTATTTTATTTATTCTCCTTTTTTAAAAAAATGTTTCACTTGTGGGACATACTATTTCACGGTTTTCATTTTATCCTTGAGGTGTTTCTTTCCGGCTACTCTCTTTCCAATCAAAACACCCCCCCTTTATTTCTGGGGATGGCAGCTTGTAGCTGTCAGGTCCCCCCCACCCCACCCATTTTTCCCCCCTGGGTTGGATTTGGATAACTTCTAATAATTTATTTTCTTTACGAAAAATAATATGTATTATATGTGTTGGGGTTTCTCCCTCTTCTAGAAATCATCCCCATTTTCCTTTTCTTTCCTGCCTACTATTCTTCATTTATTTTGTGTGGAGTGAATAAAACAATGCGATTTTCATTTACATCTTTCTGTTTTTCGTGTAAGGGAATATTTAGGAGGGAAACAAACCCCAACGAGCATGATCCACCATTTGAAAGAAATTTTCATGTGGGGGAAACTGGTTCTTCCAGGACAAATGCCAACAGTGCCCTTCAGCTCTCTATATTGGACAAACAGGCCAAACCCTACGCCAAAGGATAAATGGACATAAATCTGATATCAGGAATCACAAGACAGAGAAACCAGTAGGAGAACACTTCAGTCTCCCAGGACATTCTATACAAGATCTCAAAGTAGCTGTCTTAATACAAAGGAATTTCAGAAATAGACTGGAAAGAGAAGTTGCTGAATTGCAACTCATTACCAAACTCAAAACCATGGAGAGACCTGGTCTGAACAAAGACATTGGATTCTTATCTCATTATACATGACAAAGCTATCTTTAGCCATCTCACCCCTTGCTTTTTCCAAGACCAATTGCAGTCGTTAACAGTCGTCAACAGGTTTTCCACACCTATCAGCCAATCACCCATTCCCACCACCCTTCTGAGTAATACCCCTCCCCACCCTCTCACTATATATAAGGGTCTGGTGACTTCTGTTTCAGTGTATCTGAAGAAGTGTGCATGCACACGAAAGCTCATACCAAGAACAAACTTAGTTGGTCTCTAAGGTGCTACTGGAAGGATTTTTATTTATTTTTTTTGTCTTCCAGGACACACGCACAAACACAGCAAAAAGGGGTCATATTTGTCAATGAGTTGGTTTGGATAGTTATATGCAATTTGTTATGCACAAAATGGCTTCCGTTCTTTCACTTAATAAACGAAGTCTTCAACTAACCACAGTTTCTCATTATCTTCAAGTCCGAAAAATATAGTTAGCAGGTTCGGAACAAGCCAGGTTCTTATAACGTAAATTGAAGTTAGTTTAAGATCCTAACTTGCTTGTGTGTAATTGCAAGCATTGTTATTGATGATGAGCCTCATTGATGAGGCATGATAACTTTGACATAACTGTGACCGGTTTTCCAAGGAAGAGCCAATTATTTACTTATTTAATAAAATGTATACGCTGTTTGATTGGAAAAACAACAACAACAGAACTTGAAGTGGTTTACAGAAAGGTGAAACTATTAGGGTTAATTGAAAACTTCCTGGTATAATTGCAGAATTCTGAGATGGGAATGAGGAAAAAGGGGCTCAGATAA
The DNA here is from genome assembly GCA_900245905.1 of Lacerta viridis. Taxonomy (NCBI): domain Eukaryota; kingdom Metazoa; phylum Chordata; class Lepidosauria; order Squamata; family Lacertidae; genus Lacerta; species Lacerta viridis. The sequence goes on along the minus strand of OFHU01001006.1, from coordinate 130,543 downwards.
TTCTCCTCTTAGCTTATTAAGCTGAATCCAGTTGTCCAAATGCAGCCACTGAGTCAGCGTCTGCATCTTTTGAAACCTTTAAGAACCTCTGAGTTCTGTTGATCAGACCAAGGGTTTAGCATGTCCAAAACATCCTCCTTTTCCCAATGGCCATGCAGGTGCCTCTGCTAGGCCCACAACTAGGACTTGAAGGCAGTAACTGTCTCCTAATGTTAACACTGGGTGGCGCTGTGGGACATGGGTGGCGCTGTGGTCTAAACCACAGAGCCTAGGGCTTGCTGATCAGAAGGTCGGCAGTTCGAATCCCTGCAACAGGGTGAGCTCCCGTTGCTCGGTCTCAGCTCCTGCCAACCTAGCAGTTCAAAAGCGTGTCAAAGTGCAAGTAGATAAATAGGTACCATTCCGGCGGAAAGGTAAACGGCGTTTCCGTGCGCTGCTCTGGTTTGCCAGAAGCGGCTTAGTCATGCTGGCCACATGACCCGGAAAAACTGTCTGCGGACAAACGTCGGCTCCCTCGGCCAGTAAAGCGAGATGAGCGCCACAACCCCAGAGTTGTTCACGACTGGACTTAACTGTCAGGGGTCCTTTACCTTTTTTTTTTTTTTAAAAAAAATGTTAACACCACTTTCCACCCTGATCTGAAGGGTCTTCCACTCTTTGGAGCTAATTTTATTGGGGGGAGGAATCAAGAAAAAAACACCAGTGCTGGCATTGCTGCTTGATCTGTGAAAGCTGGAGCACCAGTTGGTTGCTACCCAATATGCTTTAAGAGTGCTATCATTCATCATTGTCCAAAATAATTTTCTTCCCTTGTACTGACACGGGTGGAAAGTTGTTACAATTTAAACCTTTTAATCTTCACAACAACCTTGCAAGATCAATTCCTCTGAAAGCAAGCGATTGGCCCAAGGTCACCCAGTTTCCTTCATGGCCAAGTGGGGATTTGAACCCGGATCTTGGCGCTTCTGTTCCCAATGCTGTAACCACTTTACCTCCCTGGTTCTCAAATGACAGTGACAGCTATTTCTGTCAGTTATCTGTGTTCATAATTCACCAGCAGCGGTGAGGTGGGTGATGCCAGGATTCTTGAAATGACTTGGGTTTTAATTTTGCTGTTCAATGAAATATGCAATGATTCTGTGTTTGCTTAGTGTGCTGGTAGATTAAGACTGTTCTGCATGTAAGGTTCAAGGAGGAAAATGAAAGAAAGGGGCAAGATGGCACTACAGTAAACAGGTATCAATAAACTATTTCGTGCATGCACACGAAAGCTTATACCAAGAAGAAACTCAGTTGGTCTCTAAGGTGCTACTGGAAAGAATTTTCTATTTTGTTTCGACTACAGACTTGGTTATTGTTTTTTTAAAAAAGTGGAAGGAGAAATGCATGCTCAGAGGAACTCAATAGATTAAGCCAAGCATTGGTTTAGTAATTATTAAGACACTTGGAAAGCAAGTTGCATTTCTCTCTCTTTACAAGTGAGGAGATGGGGAGCAGTTGTTCTATCTTTTGCCAAGATGCAGCCTGCAAGGAGCTCAGGTTGGCACTAATTCCAACCAGCTTCAGAATCAAATGATACCTGGATTCTGCTACTTCAAAATGCAGCTAGTTTTTTGGGGTGGGGGTGGGGTAGGGTGGGGTGTGTCCAGTGGCATATCAAGGGTGGGGCGATGGGGCCGGGCACCCCGGGTTCCAGGGGAGGGGGTGACACTTGGCGGCCCTCCCGCCACTCCCAACCGCCCGTGCTGCTCCACGGACGGCCGGGGCAGCCCCACGAGCCGCCGCTTGCCCAGTGGCTCCCCCGGTCGCCGCGGGAGCAGCAGCGCCGGACGGGATGCATCTGAGTCAGCGCCGCTGCTCCCGCGGCAACCGAGTGAACTGCCAAGCAAGCGGCTCGTGGGGTTGCCCCAGCTGTGCATCCGAGTCGGCACCACTGCTCCTGCGGCAACCGACCGAGCCCATGCCCCACCGCCCTCTCGGCGGGTTGCCCGGTCGCCACGACAGCAGCGGTGCTGGGCCAGATGGACTGCGCATGCGCGGAAGCCTGTCGCGATGCCCCACCTCCAGGAGGCTTCCTCTGCCACTGGGTGTGTCTATGTGTGAATGCTTCTTCCTCCAAACTCCTCACTGCCTGTAGCATAACAACATTATAGGGAGCAATCTGAAAAACGAAAACCCCATGTTTTTTCTGACATGCTAATTTTCTTTGTGCAAGGAATTGTTTTATGGGAGAAAACTCAAAATATGTATCATTCTACTTGCAGCCTTTAGCGGTATGGTCCAGGGAAAACATTACCGTTCACCATTGTTAGAATGTCAGTAAAATGGTTCATCCAAGCATTTCTCCTGACATGCCTTTTGGGATAGATTTCTAAATGTTTTTTTTAAATTCCCAAGCGGAATATTCAGACACACAACGGCTGCTTGCCAGCACCCATATCTGTATTCCTCAGTGAATAAAGTCCATGGAAAAGCTCTGCCACTTAATTCTACGTTTAAAAAACAAACAAACAGCAACCAACAATCAAGTGCCAAATGAATTTTATGAGATAAATGTCTTTTCCTGAAATTTATTGATCCCCCCCCAAAAAAGGTCCCCCTTCACAATCTCATCATCTTTCAAGGAACACAAAAAAGTGCCAATAATGTTTGCCTCCTTTAAGCTGGCAACTCTTGGCAAGTGCTTTACCAAGAGATGTTGAGGCATGCTTACAGGTGAAACTCGAAAAATTAGAATATCGTGGGAAAGTCCATTTATGTAAGCAATTGTTTTCATTAGCTACTGGAGTTTAATATATGAGATAGACTCATGACATGCAAAGCGAGATATGTCAAGCCTTTGTTGTTATAATTGTGATGATTATGGCGTACAGCTGATGAAAACCCCAAAGTTGAAATTGTTAATTTGGGGTTCTCATCAGCTGTACGCCATAATCATCACAATTATAACAAATAAAGGCTTGACATATCTCACTTTGCATGTCATGAGTCTATCTCATATATTAGTTTCACCTTTTAAGTTGAATTACTGAAAGAAATGAACCTCTCCACGATGTTCTAATTTTTCGAGTTTCATCTGTAGTTTATAGTGAAAGGTGGTGCTTTCCCCTGGGGGGACGGAGTGTTCCTTTAGAGAGAGAAGAACTACAGGATCCCTGAAATTACATATTTCACTGTAAAACCAGACCCCACAAAAAGAGAGAGCAGACTTAATGAAATGACTTGGGCAGGATCCTCTCTGATCAGCACCATGGACAGTGTGCTACCATGAAGCCCTGTTGTTGATATCCATGTACTTTTGATGGCCTCTCTTTCTTTCTCTTTTTTTTATTAAAGATTTTCTTGATTTACAAAAGTGTGTGCAATGTCTCTCTCGTATTTTTTCCATGTAACATTTTTACAAATCAGTTTTGGTTGTTGAGACATTAGGGAGAGAAGGGGGAAAGAGGTGGGTGGGATGGGGGGATGGGTGAGGTGGGGTGACGATGTTTCTATTTTCCTTAATATATGTAGGGTTTGGTGTCAGCGTTGATTGTGTAGGTTCTCTGTTGTTCGCTTGTGTTTCTTTGGCGGTGAGAGAGGTCGGGATTGGCGTAGGGTGTGATTGTTCATTTGTGGTTGGCTGTGGTGATCTTTGGTTTCCTGTGTGAGTGGGGTTGGTGGGTGTTTTGGATCAGGTTAGCCATATTGATTTGTATGCTGTCGGTAGATTTTTGAAAATTAGCGCTAATACGCCCAGGAACCTCACCAAAATGCTGGAGAGGGTGCACCTCCACAGGCACATACTTCCACATGTGGTGGGAGTGCCCCAAAATCCAAACATTCTGGACAACAACCACACGAGAAATATGTAAAATAACCAAGCAAGTGTTAGAAACCACCCCAGAATTGGTCTTACTAAACATCTTCCAAGACAATAATGCCCACTTACAACACAAAGAACTCATAATCCATCTACTCTCAGCAGCCAGAAACATCATAACCAGACACTGGAAAGACCTGTCAGGAGTAAACATGGACCAATGGTACCAAGTAGTATGGGAAACAGCCCTACTAGAAAAACTAACCAGTAACCTGAAACTGACACGGGGACAAACAGAAGAAGACACCTTCACCCCGGTATGGTTCCCCTTCATCACACACACAGCCCAACAAGACAATGACAAAAATCTCTTTCTTTCTCCTTGAACTTTCCTTCCCTCCCCTGTTTCCCCTTAGAATTCTGAATAGAGCTGGTTGTTTTCCTGGTCACAGTTCAGTCCTTAAGATACCCATTTTGACGGTTCAAAGAAAATAGTTTGGAGGAAGCCCTTTGTAGCCTGCAAGTAACTGTCAAGTGTTCCGCTCCAACAATAATAATAACAGCCAACTAGATGGGTGTAGCAGGTCCTCTCTAGGCTTCTGGGTTTTGTCTTGCATCCTGTTCCTTTTTTTGTGAATAGTTTGAGACCATGTTAGTTCTCAGGGCACTCTGGAAAGCTTTTGCTTTTTAAAAACAAAACAGAACAAAAAACACAACAACTCCAAACCTGTTCAAGTTGGTGCTTGGGCAGAGCTGTGGGCAACAGTTTCACATTAAAGCAGGAATAAACATTGACTGCTACAAGTCTTGGGGAGCGATGAGAAAGGACCAAGACTGCCCCGTTGAGGATAAGGTATCTTGTATGCCTGAGGGCATGCCCTTCACATTTGCAGTGCCCTTGAGGCATTTTGACAAGGATACAAAAATGATTTTTTTTTTTGCATAGGCTGTGGCCTGTTTTGGTGAAGCAGTGAAGCCTCTCCTAGAGGCAAAATGTGCTGAGGGCATTTGGACAACATAATGAGTTTATTTACTTCCTCAAATCTCTCATCTCTCTCTCTCTCTCTCTCTCTCTCTCTCTCTCTGTGTGTGTGTGTATATATATGCTTCTATTCTTCTGTTTCAGAGAACTGTGCAGAATTCTCTTTACTGTGCCCGTGTTTTGAGGCCCTGAAGGCAATGACTCCGGGTATTAACACCAATATATGTGCTTTGTGGAAGCTGTAATCAGTTGAGAAAAACTGGTGTTCAGTTGTAGAGCGCATCATTTGCCTTCAGTCCCAGGCAATCTCTACTGATACAGATAAATATCAGATCATATTTTATGTATGCATGCATGTGTGAGAGAGGTAATGTAAGCTAAGCAGTTAAATGTGCAGTTGAGAAATGCACATTCCTCTATGCCTGTTGGGGACTGTATATATTGACTGGTAGAAGCACACAATTCCATAATCATAGATGGGTTATGTGCACATTACCCATGTAGCATGCTGAATGTTCACGGGGCCCACTTGTTATGTACATTAACCACTCAAATGACATTAGCCTTAACATCTATCAATTCTGGGGAATTTTTACATTTCTTGCTTTCTGGGATATCCTCTTTTATGGAACTGCCTAGAAAGATCAGGGAGGGTGTTTTCATTGTTTAATGTGCCCAGGACCTGAAGATTATTAGTTGTCAGCATTGTGGTGGTGGTGGTGGTGTAACACCCCATAATCTTACAGTCCCCACCGGCTAAATTCAGACACAATTCATATTGGAATGTTGTTGGCATCCATCTGACTCAGGAGACAATGTAAGAGTACCTTCAGGGGTGAAGTCAAACCGTTGTCTACTGTGGCTGTAGAGACCAATACAGAAGAAACATGTTTTGTTACAGCTGGGGCAGAGGAAGGCATCTAGTTTTGCTGCTGCACTTGCACTATGACATTTCTTTTCTCGGCACTCCTCCCATCAGACATTCCTTCTCTGGTCACTCCTGTGGATACACAACCTTACTGATTGCCTCCAGGCTCTGTGGTCATACGCAAGGGATTCTTGCACAGCAGGGTTGATGTTTACAGCCTTCATGTCATGTTGCAGACCTCTTTGCAGCACAGAGTTGGTCTGCCAGGGGGCCTGTTAGCTTGCAGCCAACTCCCGGCAAAGCCTGTCTTTGTGGATTCTACCATCTTCAATTCTGTGGACATGACCAAGTCAGCGCAGACATTGCTGAGACAGGAGTGCAAACATGCTGGGAATGTCTGCTTGGAAGAACAAGTCTTTCTTTGAGACTCTGTCCTGCCATGTGGTGCCCTAAATCTTCCCAATGCAGTGCGTGTGGAAGGCATTGAGCTCTCGATCCTGACAGGTCTAAGTTGCCCATATCCTGTCGGCATCCATTTGTACTGGACATTAGCATCACTTTCTCCCATAGGCAGACAAAGTAGTCCACCACCTCAAAGGTGTGGTCACCAGTGTTGACATGTGGAGTGCTGGTCACATCCTCACCCAGGATGTTGGTCTTCATCAGGCTGATGGTAAGGCTGGACTCCTTGTAGGCTTCGGCAAAATGGTTGATGAGGTTCCTTGGAGTGTGTTGTGAAGACTGTGCCATCTGCAAACGACAACTCTTGGATAAGAACCCACCACACTTTTGTCTTGGTGCGGAGACGTGCCAGGTTGAACGGACATCCTTCAATGGATGTACACACCACCTTCTGTTGAGCTGAAGGCACAGAACAACAATAGGGAGAAGTATATGCCAAAGAGGTTGTGGGCAAGAATACAGCCCTGTTTCACACTGCTCTTTATAGGGAATGGGTCCGAGGATGAGCCATCATCCTAGACGGTGTCACACATGTTCTCGTGGAAGGAGACAATCATCTTGTGGAGCTTAGGTGGGCATCCTATGTTACTGAACAGTACACAAAGTCCTTTTTGGTTGGCAAGTTATGATATTGGATAGATAGATAGATAGATAGATAAGATCTTTACATATAAATCCCCTCTCTCTGGTTCCCTCCTAGTTTTGATAGCTATGCTGCAGTGACATGCAGATCAGTAAACCGTGGTTAGTTCTCCACCTCCACACCATGGTTTGAAACAGGCAAACAGTGATTTTAAGGATGCTGCTGCTGATTTGTACATTATAGTAAAATATGGCAAGTGATAAGCAGGGAGAACAGAGCCCACGCATGCAAGGGAATGATGAACCACATGACTCCATGGTGGGGGTTCTGACCAGCAAACTGTGGTTTGGAAATACGTCTGAATTATTGTCATGGCCAACCTAGCCTGAGACACAATTTCTAGCAGCTCGGCTCTGCAGTCATTTGCAGTGAGTAATTCCAGAGACTTTTGACACATCACTTCTTAAAACACCTCCTGGCACCTTTCTTGAAGGACGTGGAGAATGTAGCATGCTTCACAAAACATCTGAGGGGAAAGGGCATGAATGAGTTTAAAGCCAGAGTCCCTTTCATGAAAAAAGAATGGGGGGGGGGTGTTAATCCTGCTTTACAGATCTTCTGATTGACCTCTGACATGCGCAGTATATAACTCAATGGGAGTACGGGGGTTTGTACAATTATTCCAGGGCTGTGTTCTGGCCGTTGACATATTCCCTTCTCAAAGGACGGTCTAACAAAAGCAGTTGCTCATAAATTTGGAATGCACAGCAAGGGAAGGCAGCTCATTTCTAAGTGATGGGCCCTGGATGATGGAGAGAGAAAGAGAAAGCGAGCGAGAGAGAGAGAGATCTCATAACTGACCCAAATTGCTAGGAATTGATTTGGCAGACAGTGCATTGACATGTTTGAGTTCTGGGCAAGGAATGATTGACAGATAATTGTCAAAGATTTAGCACAGTGGTCAAGGTTTAGAGAGAGAGAGAGAGAATTATCCTTCCTATGGAAATGCCTGTTTTATATTCAAAATAGATCATCTCACTATTCATAGACATAACCCACAGTAACCTGTGTTAAACAGAGTCAGGCCATTGGGCCATGTAGTTCAGCTTTGTCCACACTGACTGGCACAGGCTATCCAGGATTTCAGACAAGGGACATTCCCAAAACTACCTAAAGATGCTGGGGAGTGAACCTGGGACCTTCTGCATTCATGGAGCTATGTTAATTATTGGGAAATCTTATGCTGCCTCCCCCTACGCTCCTGTTAGATCCTCCTCAGTTTCCTCTATTTTAAATACCTCCTAAACCTCACCTCTTCACTCTGGTATTCTCAAACTGAGCTTCCTTCTCTTTTCCTTAAACCTTCCCAGAGAACTTTTCTTGAAACCTTGTTGAGCCTCTGCGACACTAAGCTAGACTTACCAAGCGTCTGACTCCTGTGTTCCTACGCGATTTCTCTCTCTCTCATTGTGTGTGTTTTAAATAAATTCTGTGTATTTTCTCTTTTGTGCAGCTTTAAAGGAAAAACCCGACTCCAGAGCTGTCTGATAAAAAAAAAATGTCTTATGGTTCCATTGATGGGAGTGGCGTTGGAAACAGGAGCACATTTGGCGGGCCTTCGAGACAAGGATACCAACCTTTAGGTATATTATTATTATTATTATTATTATTATTATTATTTTATCATTGTTATTATTCTGCTCTGTATGCAAAACCCCTAAGTGGTTTACATAACGTTCAGTAATATTGTGTTGTTGTTTTTTTAAAAAAAGGAAAGGGAAATTCTATATGCAGCTTTATAACAAAAATTGCAAAGAACTGCATCAATAAAAAACAGAGAATTTCATCAATAAAACTTCCAGTAAAATATCAATAAGTAATCATAATAAAACATAGCAGTGTGATGAATCAGTTGATCCAGGCAAAGCATGCTTAAATAAATGGGTCGTCAGGAGGAATTTGATGCTTCCGCCCAGGAACAACACCCCCCCTCCCCAAGAGGGTTTTCCAGAGAGTAAATGGTAAATGGACACCTGCATGGTTAAGTCCAATCGAATTTGACTGTGAGGTTGCGGCGCTCATTTCACTTTCAGGACGCGGGAGCCAGTGTTTGCCCACAGACAGCTTTCTGGGTCATGTGGCCAGCGTTACTTAACCGCTTCTGGCGCAACGGAACACTGTGACGGAAACCAGAGTGCACAGAAATGCTATTTACCTTCCCACCACAGTGGTACCTATTTATCTACTTGCTCTGGTGTGCTTTTAAATTGCAACCTTGGCAGGAGCTGGGACAGGGCAACGGAAGCTCATCTTGTCACCCAGATTCGAACTGCCAACCTTCCGGTTGGCAAGCCCAAGAGGCTCAGTGGTTTAGACCACAGCACCACCCACGTCCTATAGAGTAGTTGGAACCCTGGCCTATGGGCATATTGTGTTAGCTTCCCCAAATATAATGCTAGTACTTGTTCCCCATTTTCTACCATCCCTTTCACCCTGCCGTACCTGTTGTGTTATGGAATTGTGACTTTCTGAGCAATATACTGTCATGTTTTTTCACACCAGCAAACGTTGTTTGAGACAACAAAAAACATCATTGGATCATGCCACTGTCCTCCACCTGTTCCACACATGCTTCCTTCTGTTTCCCCGTGATAGTGGATAGCTCAGCTGGTTAGAGCATGATGCTGAGAATGCCAAGGTTGCAAGTTCGATTCCCGCATGGGACAGCTGCATATTCCTGCATTGCAGACGGTTGGACTAGATGATCCTCAGGGACCTTTCCAACTCTACAATTCTATGATTTCTATGGAGATAGTAGGAAAAAAAACCCTATATGGCAATATACAGCCCTAAATTCCATCACTTTAAAGGAGCTGCAAATAAGCATTAAACATTCACTAAATTCCATTAGTTTTCCAAAAGTGGCTTTTACGTTATATGAAAATTAAAATTGTGGAAATTAACAAGGAAACATCGGGGAAATGGAATAAATACCATGTGAATGCAGTCTTAAGCATTGTTCTTCAAAACAGTGTCTTGGGATGCTACTAGACCAGGCATAGGCAAACTCGGCTCTCCAGATGTTTTGGGACTACAAATCCCATCATCCCTAGCTAACAGGACCAGTGGTCAGGGATGATGGGATTTGTAGTCCCCAAACAGCTGGAGGGCCGAGTTTGCCTATGCCTGTACTAGACTCTGACTTCCTCCATCCCCAGACAGCAAATCCAATGGTCACAGATGAACAGGAGATGCTGTGCATCAACATCTGGGGACTGAAGGTTGAAGAACATGTGGGCTCATAGAAACAGAGATTTGTAGAGCTGGAAGGGACCCCAAGGGGCATCTAGTCCAACCCCCTGCAGTGCACTTATCACAGCTAAAGAATCCTAGACAGATGGCCACCCAACTTATCTTGAAAGACTCTCCAATGAAGGAGACTCCTCCACCTTCCGAGGGAGTCCCGTTCCGCTGTCAAACAGCTTTCACTGCCAGAAAGTTCTTCCTCATGTTCATTCGGAATCTCCTTTCTTGTAATTTGAATCCGTTGGTTCAGGGCCAACCCTCGGGAGCCTCAGGAAACAAGCTTGCTCCCTCTTCCATGTGACAGCCCATCAAGTATTTGAAGATGGCTGTCATATCACCTCTCAGGAAGATGTGGAAGGAACTGGCAGCTTCTAAATATGGAAACAGAGGCAATGGGAGTGAGTAAAAGAATGACTCCGGGGTTTCGAGGCCGGGTGGCGAACGGGGAGGCAAACAATATATCTCTGGGGCTGGCATGAAGCCCCCCAGTGTGTGGGGGAGACCGTCAGTGCCTGCCTCGCTCCACAGTCCTTCCAGGAGTCATTGCACGGCAGCAAAACACGAGCGATTGACACACATCGGGTGACAATGCAGCAGATCACCTGAGCTTGCCGTCATCCCTCTTGGCTTTCATTTCCGGTCTCGTCACCTAGCCGTCTGTGGCTCCCCCAGATTTCTCGGCACGTCAGATTGAAGCGGCATATGCCCACGCTGGGACGTTTCCCAAGTCGTCATTGCCAGTGATGGAAAATGTCAGTCAGTTAAGTAACAGGAGCTAATTTAGAAAACAGTCTTCTGCCTTTTAAAGCCATCTCCGTAGACGAGATGACTAATTTAGAAATCCCACACTGCAGTGTGGGGTAAGGGCCTCTTCCCCAAATATGTTCCCCAACCCCCTTCGTATTCCGGCAATGATCAAACATGTGCACAATGCGTCGTGCCTCTTTTGATAGGCACAAACGGCTTCTGAATAATGATTTTTTTAATGTAGAAAATACTTGCAGCACAGGACCAAGAGGTGCCTGGATTAGGAATACCTGTTCAGAATCTGGCTTGTGAGTATTTGCTGGGTAAAATACACCTCTATTTGTTTCATTAAAGATTAACCACTTGATCGTAAAAAAAGAGAAAACCCTGGAAGTGGTTCACAGAAAAAAGTTTAAACAATTGAATTATCAGAAAGGGAGAATCCAGAACTGCTTTCTCGTTGTTGTTTAGTCGTTCAGTCGTGTTCGACTCTTCGTGACCCCATGGACCAGAACACGCGAGGCACTCCTGTCGTCCACTGCCTCCCGCAGTTTGGTCAGACTCATTTTGGTAGCTTTGAGAACACTGTCCAACCATCTCATCCTCTGTCATCCCCTTCTCCTTGTGCCCTCCATCTTTCCCAACATCAGGGTCTTTTCCAGGGAGTCTTCTCTTCTCATGAGGTGGCCAAAGTATTGGAGCCTCAGCTTCAGGATCTGTCCTTCCAGTGAGAACTGCCTATACTGGAAAAAAAAATTCCTTCCAGTAGCACCTTAGAGACCAACTAAGTTTGTTCTTGGTATGAGCTTTCGTGTGCATGCACACTTCTTCAGATACACTGAAACAGAAGTCACCAGACCCTTATATATAGTGAGAGGGTGGGAGGGGTATTACTCAGAAGGGTGGTGGGAATGGGTGATCAGCTGATAGGTGTGGAAAACCTGTAGACGACTGTTAACGACTGCAATTTTTACAGGGTCTTACAGGGAAAGGCAAGGGGTGAGATGGCTAAAGATAGCTTTGTCATGTATAATGAGATAAGAATCCAATGTCTTTGTTCAGACCAGGTTTCTCCATGGTTTTAAGTTTGGTGATTAGTTGCAATTCAGCCACTTCTCTTTCCAGTCTATTTCTGAAATTCCTTTGTATTAAGACAGCTACTTTGAGATCTTTTATAGAATGTCCTGGGAGATTGAAGTGTTCTCCTACTGGTTTCTCTGTCTTGTGATTCCTGATATCAGATTTATGTCCATACCAACATGGCTACCTACCTGTAACTGTCTTATACTGAGTAAAACACTTTGGCCCATCTAGCTCAGCATTGTGTGCACTGACTGGCAGTGGCTCTCCAGGGTTTCAGGCAGGGGACATTTTCAGGCCTACCGGGAGATGCCAGGGTTTGAACATGAGACCTCCAGCATGACAGGCAGATGTTGTACCACTGAGCTTTGGCCCTTTTCAAGTCTTGTAAGCCTCTGCTTTATAGACACCTCAGTGAGACCTCTGCAACCATGGGAAGGCCGGTGTCCTATTTATTAAGTTGCAAGTTCAGTATTGGCATATTGATTTTGCAATTGGGCTGTTGCATTAATTGTCCCGGTGACCACAATATTTTTATTTATTTATTTATTGGTAGTTAAAGATTGGAGCGGCTGAAACAAAGTTATGACGTCGTATATACAGTCGTACCTTGGAAGTAGAATGGAATCCGTTCCGGAAGCCCGTTTGACTTCCAAAATGTTCAGAAATCAAAGCACGGCTTCCAATTGGCTGCAGGAAACCCCCTGCAGCCAATCAGAACCCACAGAACCCATGTCGGACGTTCAAAAGAACATTCACAACTGGAACACTCACTTCTGGGTTTGCGGCATTCGGGATCCAAAACATTCGACTCACAAGGTGTTCAACTTCCAAGATTTTTCAACTGCACAAGATTTTTCGGAGTTTTCACAGCTCTGCCTGGAAATGCCAGGGACTGAAAATGTGATTAATATTATTTTTTATTTTTATTTTTTCATACAAGTCTCTACCACTGACCTGTGGCCCTTGCCTTGTTGGTCTCCCAGTTTCCCTCTTTTCTGCATTCAGAAGTCAGGGCCCTCTATATATAAGAGGGTCCATTTGCTGTTTATGTTGTTGCTGGCACCCGTCTGTCTCAAGAGACAATGGAGTGCGCCTCCGTCAAACCCCTACTTTAGCAGCACCGAAGTGACCTCCTTGACACACAAGCCTGGGCAGTGTGGTTGGATGTCCTGGGCTAGCCAGACGAGAATACCCTGCTGCCTTACATTTGAGTAGAGCACATTAGCCAGCCCTGAAATCCCCTCCTGGCCTCAGCAGTCACCTGGGTCTATTAGCTGACATTTCACATTTCCTGCTATGTGATGCTACATCAGGAACCTTGGGCTCAGCTACACTTGTCAATTATATCATTATAACTGTGTTATAAACATGTGACACCAGGTGGCGATGTAGAACAGTAATCCGTCACCAATGGGATTTTGCATTAAGAACTTTTATACCGTTTTTTAAAATCAGTATAGATCCAGCCCCAGTGAGGAATTTAAAATGCCAGCTAATCATCACTCCTTGTAGCCACCACCTAAGCCCTAAGGTGTGCAGCTAAGACCCCACAGGCATAGGAAAAGTCCTCAGGCTTGGAACTGTCTTTGGTATAATCTGGTGGTTTCCATTTTTTTTTAAACCACTGCCACCATAGTTCCGTGAACTCATCCCCAGTGCTGCCTACTCTATTAAAAACATTATTCCGAATAGCAGTTTGCATGACCCACTAAGGAAGATGATAATGCATTTTAGTATGTTTCCAGGCACAATTCAAAGTCTTGGTGCTGACCTTTAAAGCCCTAAACGGCCTTGGCCCAGTATACCTGAAGGAGCGTCTCACCCCCATCGTTCTGCCCGGACACTGAGGTCCAGCTCTGAGGGCCTTCTGGCGGTTCCCTCACTGCGAGAAGCGAAGTTACAGGGAACCAGGCAGAGGGCCTTCTCAGTAGTGGCGCCTACCCTGTGGAATGCCCTCCCATCAGATGTCAAGGAAATAAACAACTATCTGACTTATAAAATACATATGAAGGCAGACCTCTTTAGGGAATGTTTTAATATTTGATGAATCATTGCATTTTCCCAGGGTGGCTAGGGAAACCCAGCCAGATGGGTGGGATATAAATTTAAAAATTTTATATTATTATTATTATTATTATTATTATTATTAAATTCAAAATGATAACAATTAATTGCACATTTATTCACAATCCACTGAAAATGATTTAATTTAATTAATTCAGCAAAAGGGATGGACTTGATGCCAGCTTTTCAAAGTCTCCACTAATCCCCGTTGCCTCTTAGCAATCCCCACAGGTAATTACTCTGCCCCACCCCCAGTGGGAGGTAGCACCCACTGTGGGAACTGCTGACTTAATCCATCTTTCTCTAGTCGTCTCTCGTTTCAATGAATCACACTCCCTTAATTCTACATTGTCTTTACTGTATGACTCACAATCTACTCCCATCATTATGACGGCTGTTCCTGCCTGTTTATATGCTTTGTTTGTCTGATGTTATTTGGTCTTCCTGAAGTGGAAAGGAGGGAAAGGAGATGGGGAGCAAACTTTGGAAAGTCTGACAATCATCCTTGCAGCCTCAGAGCAGCAGCCGCAGCAGCCACCGGCTGCCCACCCACACATGCACACACAGCTTTGACTGACAAGTGTCGGATGCGCAGACTCTGGTAGCCACGTTCTTGTTGTTTTGCAGCTTTGTCCAAGGCGAACCTGCCGGACCCAGATGGGTTTAAACTCCAGAGGGTGGTGAGCAAGCTTTTGCAAGACTTGGAACCAAACATTCCCCTTTCCTCTTTAATTTGAGAAAACCTTAATTCCCCATTACATAAGGATAAAGTGGTACCCCGTGTTACGTACGTGATCTGTTCCGGATTGCGCCACGTAACCGGGCGTATGTAACATGAATGAACAAAAGACAAAAGAAAAAACCCGGAAGTTCGCGGGTTTTTGCGCTTCTGCGCGCACTCCTTGGAGGACTTCCAGGTCGCGGAGGTGCGTAACTCGACCGTAGGCAACACGGAGTAGCTTGTTCTGACCAATGTTTTTGTTATTATTATTATTTATTAAATTTATATACCGTGAGTGGTTGCCTTTAGTCAAAAGATCTCAGGGTGGTCGGGCAACGACCCAGGCCTCACAGACTCCGCTTGGCCCATGAAACAAAAGCAGAAAGAGTACAAGATAAAACACAATTTCCTACCCCTGACAAATAATTAAACCAAAACAACAAAACAGTATCTCTCTCTCAGTAGGCAAAACCAGTCCTCTCTCTCTCCAAAGCAGACAACCCCGTCTCTCTCACCGAAATTAGGGAGGGCACATTAAAAAGTCTGTAGGATATTAATCAGCCAAAAACCCCCTCCCATCAACTTGGCCTCCTTTAACCCTTCTGGTTGAACAGGAATTATTATTTATTAAATTTATATACCGTTTTCACCTGGCGCCTAAAAACCAAAACAACAAAACAGTATCTCTCTCTCCCTCTCTCTCCCTCTCTCCATATAATGAAGGTCCCAAAATATATATAATGGCAAACCTCCCTGGGGAGAGCATTCCACAAATGCAGAGCCACTAAAGAAAAGACTTATTTTTTGTGTTTCCATCCTCTGGACTTCACGTGATGGAGGCCCACAAAGAAGAGCCACAGACGATGAACACAGAGTCCGGGACGGTTTATACGGAAAGAGACAATCCCCGAGGTACTGTGGTCCTGAGCCGTTTAAGGCTGTATAGGTCAAAACCAGCACTCTGAATTGTTGCCCGGAAGCTAATTAGCAGCCAGTGCAGTCGGACCAGGATCGATGTGAGATGCTCAAACTGTATTGCCTCAGGGAGCAACCTGGTTGCCAAATTCTGCACCAGATGGACCGTACGTAGGCAGCCCTACGTATAACACATTGTAGTAATCCAACAAGAACATAGACAACAGAAATTAGGCTATCCTTGTACAGATAAGGGTGTAGCTGGGCCACCAGCTGAAGCTGATGGAAGGCACTCCGGGCCACTGAGGCCACCTGATCCTCAAGTGACAGCAGAGGATCCAGGAGTACTCCCAAGCTATGGACCTCCTCCTTCCTAGCCATCTGGTCTAGGGAACCACCCAGTCACAGTGCCTCAATCTTAATATGGATTGAGCTTCAGTTTGTTGGCTCTCATCCAGTCCATTACCGAGGCAAGACACTGGTCCAGCACTTCCACTGTCTCACCTGCAGATGTAAAGGAGAAGCAGAGTTGTGTGTTGTCAGCATATTGCTGACAACATGCTCCAGAACTCCAAATGACGCCACTCAGTGCTTTCATGTACAGTGGTACCTTGGTTTAAGAACAGCTTAGTTTATGAACAACTTGGATTAAGAATGCTGCAAACCCGGAAGTAGGTGTTTTGGTTTGTGAACTTTGCCTTGGAAGCAGAACATGTTCCGCTTCCTGTTGAGTGTGTTCCATTTGTAAATTGAGTCCCCTGCTGCTATGGGAAAGCACACCTTGGTTTAAGAACGCTTTGGTTTAAGAACAGACTTCTGGAACTGATTAAGTTCGTAAACCAAGGTACCATAGGAGGTAAAATTGAGCCCTAAAAACTCCACATTGAAGGCTCCATGGGGCTGAAAAGCTCTCCCCAAGCATCACCTTCTGGGAACAAGCATCAAAGTAGGACTGGAAGAAGAAGAAGAAGAAGAAGAAGAAGAAGAAGAAGAAGAAGAAGAAGAGTTTGGATTTGATATCCTGCTTTATCACTACCCGAAGGAGTCTCAAAGTGGCTAACATTCTCCTTTCCCTTCCTCCCCCACAACAAACACTCTGTGAGGTGAGTGGGGCTGAGAGACTTCAGAGAAGTGTGACTAGCCCAAGGTCACCCAGCAGCTGCATGTGGAGGAGCGGAGATGTGAACCCGGTTCACCAGATTACGAGTCTACCGCTCTTAACCACTACACCACTACACCAAAGCAGTGCCACCTGCTTCCAACTCAGACAGCCGCTCCAGAAGGATGCTGTGGTCGCTGGTATTGAAAGCCGCTGAGAGGTTGAGAATAAACACGGGCATATTTCCCCCATCTCTCTCCTGACAGAGGTCATCATGCAGGGCGACCAAAGCACTTTCTGTGTCCAGACTGGGCCTTCTCTTGTTAGTGGTAGTCCTGGCTCCTTTTAATGCCAGAAATAACTAACCTATGGAATTGTTGATATTTGTGCAAGCTGAACTCAGACAAAGAAAAGAAAAAGCGGGGACAAGCGAAAAAGAAATGGGGGCCGGGAACGAGGAAAGCTGTAGGAAACATACTGTTTCTGTTTTGCAACCTAGAAAACATTGACACTCAAACACATGCTTTGAGCGTACAGTTTTCACTAACAAACCAGGTCAATAAAATTATATCATCTTAATTTACTCTGTTCCTCCTTTTATGGGAACAGCATACTAATGACACCCTGGGCCACTGTGGTTTGCAAAACTGCCAATTTGTTGGGCTTTCAGCAAGAACACACTGTTACGGCGAGGAATGCAATAAAGCCACAAGTTTCACCCTCAGATTTGATGGCATCTGAGTGAGACTCCTTATACTGATTATAGCCTTCGTACAGTAGCTATAGTTTTCCCAGTAGTAATGTATGGAAGTGAGAGCTGGACCATAAAGAAGGCTGATCACCGAAGAATTGATGCTTTTGAATTATGGTGCTGGAGGAGACTCTTGAGAGTCCCATGGACTGCAAAAAGATCAAACTTATCCATCCTTAAAGAAATCAGCCCTGAGTGCTCACTGGAAGGACAGATCCTGAAGCTGAGGCTCCAGTACTTTGGCCACCTCATGAGAAGAGAAGACTCCCTGGAAAAGACCCTGATGTTGGGAAAGATGGAGGGCACAAGGAGAAGGGGATGACAGAGGATGAGATGGTTGGACAGTGTTCTCGAAGCACTAGCATGAGTTTGGCCAAACTGCGGGAGGCAGTGGAAGACAGGAGTGCCTGGCGTGCTCTGGTCCATGGGGTCACGAAGAGTCGGACACGACTGAACGACTGAACAACAACAACAGTATTACGGTGATTATCTTTTCTCTTACAATTTCATGTGGCAGCCTGATCCTAAATATTTGTACAGTGGTACCTCGCAAGACGAATGCCTCGCGCAACAAAAAACTCGCTAGACGAAAGGGTTTTGCGGTTTTTTAGGTGACTTGCGAGATGAATTTTTCTATGGTCGTGCTTTGGAAGACAAAAACATTTGTGATTTTTATAAAGAAAAAAATTGCACAATGCATTCCTATGGGAAACCTTGCTTTGCAAGACGAAATTTTCACAATACAAAACGAGTCACGGAACGAATTAATTTCGTCTTGCGAGGCACCAATGTAGTATCATAGCCATCTTCGAAGCTGTTGCTTTCTCACTCTGGTTTTTTTTTTTTTTTTTTAATGAGTGACATTATTAGTAGAGACTGTTATTTGGGGATGGTTTGGGCCAGGAATGGGGAACCCTTTTTTGGCACTCAGGCCAGACAGAGAACTAGCTCGCTTTTTTGCCAGAAACCATCCTCAACTCGGCTGCCTTGTTAAAGACATTATGACCAGGAAATGCAACCTGGTCATTTTTGCCCCAGCCTGAGGATTATTGCTTTGTGGTGACATGGATGTGAGCTTTTGCACTAGTTGTATCAATGTTGCTGCTGAAATATTAGAAGCCCCATCAGTATTGGCCTTCTGCTGGCTTCTGAAGGCACACCAGCTTCGTAAGGCATTCCCCCGAACTTGAACTTCTGATCTTATTGTTGCAACAGTTTTAATTGCCATGCATTTTAACTGCTTTATTTTATGTAATATTTTAATTACAGGTCTTTTAATGTTCTGATGGAATTGTTATGGCATGTTTTAATTAGGTAAGTTGAGGGAGCCCAGATATATTTAGCCTGGTGATAAGAAGACTGAGAGGAGATATGAAAGCCATCTTCAGTTACCTGAAGGGCTGTCATGGGGAGTAAACTTGTTTTCTGTTGTTCCAGAGGGTAGGGCCCAAAGCAATGGATTCAAATGACAAAAGAAAGAGCGTTAGACTAAGCATCAGGAATAACTTTGTGACAGCAAGAGCTGTGGGTCAATTGAATGAATTACCGGTATCTCTGAAGGCAGTGGACTCCTTCATGAGAGGTTTTAAGTGGAGGTTGGATGGGAGCTGTTAGTGTATTTTTAATATTTTCTTGGAAGCTGGCTAGAGTGGCTGGGGAAACCCAACCAGATGGGTGGGGTATAAATAATGAATTCTCTTCTTCTTCTTCTTCCTTCTTCTTCTGCTGTTGTGATTCATGCATTGTAGTGGTTTGCGGGAAGACATGTTTTTTGGGGGAAATAGCCTTATTGGCAAAATTAGGCTCCTGGGTTAGAACTTCCCCACCACTGATGGAACAGAATGCTGGCCTAGATGGCCATTGACCTTATCCAGCAGGCTCTTCCTGTGGGTTTTTCCCTGTTCTTGTGGGCCTATGTGGGGATTGAGAGGATGGCTTCTTGACTTTCTACATAAATGACCTCTGAGCACTTCAGTTTTCAGTGGGGTAGTTGACTCACTGGCATTTCTTGGTCCCAATCCCCTCACCTCCTCGCCACTGGATTGCTCAGAGGCAGGGATGACTGACTGGCATCTGTCAACATTTCATCAAACCATGTGTGGGTTGGAGGAGATTCTTTAGTTACCACTAATGGACCAGAACACTTCTGATTTGAATGAAGGAACATGACTTCTTCTTTTTGACAATGAGAAAAATGGTATGCAATTCATCCTATTAAAAATTTCACATGCTGAATCCCCTAGCAAAATGATAAGAACGTAAGATCAACATCTCTCAAAGATCTCTTCTTAAATGGCTCTTTCTGTTCACAGTCCACTTCCCACAGGCCACTTCCTTCTTTAACACACAGAAGAAGTGACATTAATCTAGAGAGTCTAGTCCCACCTTAGAGCAAACTGAAACACTGTGGTCTATTCAGCTCTGTAGGAGTGGATTTAAATGTTAGGCTTGGCATGAGATAGTGACTGACAATGGTACCCTATGCTGTGCTCTTCCATCCCCTCTTTCCCCATAATGCACGGGTGGTGAACCTCAAGCCTGGGCCATCAAACGAAACCTGGACCAGGACATGGGGAATGGCCGATCCTTAAGCCCGTGCAGGCCCACTAGACCTCTCCATTTGTCCCACCAGGCTGTTCTGCTGGAGTGTCACTCTCAAGACTCCTGACAACACATATGAATTCAAGTCATATGTTTAGCCTGGAAAAGAAGAGATTGAGAGGGGATGTGCTAGCCATCTTAAAAAAAAAAAAAAAAAAAAAAAAAAATCCCCTCAAGGTCTGCCACATGGAAGAGGGAAGAAGCTTGTTTTTGATTGCTCTGGAGGGTAGGACCCAAACCTACGGAGTCAAGTTACAAGAAAGAAGAACTTTCAGAGAATAAGTGCCGTTCAGCAGTGGAACAGACTCCCTTGGAAGGTGGAATGGGCTCTCTTTCCTTGGAGGTTTTCAAGCAGATGTTGGTTGGCCACCTTCCATGGATGCTTTAGATGAGATTCCTGCATTGCAGGAAGTTGGACTAGATGACCCTTGTGGTCCATTCCAGCTCTACAATTCTGTGATTCTAAGTGTGGGACAGGTGAAGACACAGCTGGACCAAAAGGAGGCGAAAGCAGATTGCAAGGAACCACTGATTAGCTGACTGATGGCCAACTCTACGCAGCTGCTTGCCACAACTGGCAAAGAGGCATGTACTGTATTATCAGCAAGGCCAAAAAACAGATTACCTGATTCCAAGTGTTTCACAGGTAGGTAGCCCCATGGAATGTGGGGGAGATAAGTCTCCCGAACCCTGACCTAAGCCCTCTGTCACATTTGGTAGTCCCCACTGGTTGTCCTCAGGTAACAGCAGGCTGGGTAGCTTTAGTATTGAGTACCTACAAAAGGAGAAGGGGACGACAGAGGATGAGATGGTTGGACAGTGTTCTTGAAGCTACTAACATGAGTTTGGCCAAACTGCGGAGGCAGTGAAAGATAGGCGTGCCTGGCGTGCTCTGGTTCATGGGGTCACGAAGAGTTGGACACGACTGAAAGACTGAACAACCTACAAAGCTGTCAGCAGCAAGGAAAGTGTGTCAACTAAGCTGCAAGACTCTTAGCAACCAACTCCCTGGTGAGAGCTTGTTCCTTTCACCTGGGACCTGCCCCGCTTGTTCATTGGCATCCCACAAGCTCAAATTTCTGACGAGGACACAGCTGGTGCTCTTGCACCATCTGCAAAAGGACGAGAGAGGGAGAGAGAGAGAAAGCCTTCCTTACAGTGAAGAAGCTACTTGCAGATGGAGCCAGATTCAGTCCTTCGAAAGCTTCCGTTTATTTGGCACCGCCGCCCCTGGCAAGGGGCCATGGCGACTGGTGGATGGGCTCCAAGCCATCCCAGCAGATGGGGTTGAGGGAAAGGCAGCCAGCTCTCCACAGAGCATCTTGTCTGCTTGGCAGCAGGGCAGATGATTCCCAGTTGCTGGAATTGAAGTAGGTGGACAAGCTGGGAAAGTTGTACATGTGTCCTGGGTGTGGCTGAGTGGAAGGGCCTCTGTAAATCCAGCGCCTAGTATATTGGTCCATCTGCTCCTCTTTTTAGCAGGGACTTCTAGTCGAGTAGAGGTTAATGTCATCACTTATCAAGCAGCATTTTGTGTCTAGGTCTGCGTGTACAGGATCTGCCACCCCTTCTGTTTTCTGGCCATCTTCTGCAGAAATGCAAAGTTTCACCAAGCTTCTCTTCACACAGTCTGGCTCTTTGTGGGTTTTTTTTTCCCCAGACTCCTCCCACCCCCACCCATTACTCTAAATTTAGTACGGATTTCTTCCTTTTGCCCATCTAAATACATGCACTTGGGCAACTTAATAGAATCTGACAATGATGCTGCTGGGTTTGAGAGAGCCTTCTGCTGTTGTTGGCATATATCAAGAATCTATGGAGCTTCCTGAGCTTGGGCCAAGATACCTTTGCACATTCATGCACAACAGAGCTCTAATTTTTGAATATCAGTCAATCATGAAAACAAAAGGAATCACACATGCTGGGGTATATGTATGCATGGAACAAAATATGTCCTGTAAGTTTAGACCCCACCTGGAACACTGTGTCCATTTCTGGGAACCACAATTTAAGATGGATATTGACAAGCTGGAATGTGTTCAGAGGAGGGCAACCAAGATGATTAAAGATCTTATGATGTAAAACCTTGAGGAACGGTTGAGGAAGTTGGGTATGTATAGCCTAAAGTAGTGAAGACTTATATGTGATAGCATGTTGTTGTTGTTGTTGTTCAGTCGTTCAGTCGTGTCCGACTCTTCATGACCCCATGGACCAGAGCACGCCAGGCACCCTATCCTCCACTGCCTCCCACAGTTTGGCCAAACTCATGCCAGTCGCTTTGAGAACACTGTCCAACCATCTCATCCTCTGTCATCCCCTTCTCCTTGTGCCCTATCAGGGTCTTTTCTAGGGAGTCTTCTCTTCTCATGAGGTGGCCAAAGTACTGGAGCCTCAGCTTCAGGATCTGTCCTTCCAGTGAGCACTCAGGGCTGATTTCTTTAAGGATGGATAAGTTTGATCTTTTTGCAGTCCATGGGACTCTCAAGAGTCTCCTCCAGCACCATAATTCAAAAGCATCAATTCTTCGGCGATCAGCCTTCTTTATGGTCCAGCTCTCACTTCCATACATTACTACTGGGAAAACCATAGCTTTAACTATACAGACCTTTGTCGTCAAGGTGATGTCTCCGCTTTTTAAGATGCTGTCTAGGTTTGTCATTGTTGTGATAGCATAATTGTTGTTGTTCAGTCGTGTCCGACTCTTCATGACCCCATGGACCAGAGCACGCCAGGCACACCTATCCTTCACTGCCTCCCAGAGGTTTGCCAAACTCATGTTAGTAGCTTTGAGTAGCTTTGTGATAGCATAGCTATCTTCAAAGGTGGAAGGAATCCAAAGGGCCATCCAGTCCAAACCCTTGTGATGCAGGGATCATAGCTAAGGAACCCCTTACAGATGACCATGCAATCTCTCTTTAAAAACCTCCAAAGGATGAGAGATCACCAGCTTCCGAGGGGAGTCCCACTGTTGAACAGCTCCTACTGTCATAAAGTTCTTTTTGGTGTTTTGTGAGAATCTCCTTTCTTGCAACTTTAATACATCGATTCAGGTCCCACCTTCTGGAGCCGCAAAAAACCAAGCTTGCTCTGTCATCCATATGACAGCCCTTTAAATATTTGAAGATGGCTACCATATCTCCTCTTGAGTCTCCTTTTCTGCAGGCTAAGCATACTCAACTCCCTTAACCATTCCTCCCAAGTCTTGGTTTCCAGATCCCTGATCCTTTTGGTGCCCTCCTCTGTATACATTCCAGTTTGTCAACTGTCGTGCCCAGAACTGGACACAGTACTCCAGGTGTGGTCTGACAATGACAGATTATCACTTCCCTTGATTGGGGCACCCTACTTATGTTGATGCAGCCTAAAATAGCGCCCCCCCTTTTTTTTTGCTGCTGCACCACACTGTTGACTCACGTTAACCTTTTGGTCCACTGAGATCCTTAGATTGCTTCCCATGTGCTGCTGTCCATCCTATATTTGTACATTTGATTATTTCCGACTAAGTGTAGAACATTTGTCCCTATTAAAAAAATTCTCTTTGTAATCAGTTTCTCTACAATACTGGGGGTGAACTTTGGTTGCCCAGAAGGGTTTGAACCTTCAGGGGAGTAAGTGGGTGGGTTCAAATAGGACTCAATTCTCCTTTCCCATGTTCCTCATTTGCTGCTAAAATCTTTTTAGTCGATGACTATGACTCATCCAGATTGAAATACAAAGAACCATTAGGTCTAGTTTGACCTTTAACATTCACAATATTTTGTGATTCATGGGCTATGTGTGCTAAGATGGTTTTTAATTATTTTGGTGTGTGTGTGTGTTTAAAACGAAGTCCGTAGCTTCTTTTTATAGCTTTATGTATCATTGTGAAAAGCATTGGAGGTGGGGTAAAAAACTCAAAATAAACAAATGTAAACAAGCAGTAGCTGCACCAGTAAAATCTATAGATGGTTATGAGTTGATCTTCTTATCTGCCTGGAATTAACTCTCTGTGCTGGTGAGCCAGTTGTTTGGAATCCCTTAGAATCAAAGAACTGTAGAGTTGTTAGAGATCCTGAGGGTCATCCAGTTCACCCCCTGCAATGTGGAGCTTGAACCCACACCCCCGAGCTTAAGAGTCTCATGCTCTGCTGACCCAACTATCTGCCTTCTTTGGGTATCCTTTTGGGCCACCTGAATGGCAGCTCTCCTTGATTGCAGAAGATGACAGAATGTGGGAGCCTTCTGAGAGTTTTCTTTTACAGCACCCCATAAATTCAGTTAAAATTTTACTAGTCAGCAAACTGGAAAGCAAGGAATTCCATTCCTCTTTTTATTGTTTGCAAAAATAAAGCAACGGTTACCAGAGGGGCACTATCTCACATTGCATAGAGTTCAGTACAGAAACAGTAGGCTTTTGATGGATGGGCTTGATGTGCCATTCTCTAAAGCAGGAGTCGGGAATCTCAGGACTGGGGGCCAATGCAGCTCTCCATGACACTGTCTGGCCCACAGGACATTCCCTAGGCCATGAACTGCCCCAGGCAACACCCCTCACCCCTTCCTCAATTGCCCAACCCAGATGCAATGTCTCCTTGATGTCTTTTGCTTGCCTGGATGTAGAGAGGTGTTTGTGCAAAGGTTAGCATCCCGCTTTTGCCTCCTCCCGCTTTTGCCTCTGTCCCCAACCACCGCCAGCAGGTGGTCTCCAAAAGTTTCTCCACAAGAACACAGGTGTCTGGGAGTGGAAATCAACCCACAGAAGGAGGATGTGAAACTGACTATCTAATTTATTTCGCATCAGCTCCACACATTTGGACTGGTGTGTGTTTTGATGAACTGCTGCATCTCTGCATATCTGTCAGGAACCGTGCTGAGGAGGGCTGCACTGAGGAGTAATGGTGAGAGCCTCCCTCTCCCTCTCCCTCTCCCTCTGCCTCTCCCTCTCCCCCTGCTCCTGATCAGAATCCTAAATCTTCCCAGGAGCAGGAGGGCAGTATAGATTTGGAATAGTGGTTTGCAGAGGGGCATAGTTCAGAAGGCAGAAGCTGGGAAATACTGGATGGGGAACAGCTAGGAGAACAAACACTGGGAGAGAGAGGGTTAACAGATTCACAGTCTCTGGGAAGCATTCATCTGCTCATCCCAAGGTCAAGAAGAGCTGATAAAGTGGCGGAACAGAAAGCACAGAGGGTACGAGCTCAGGTTACAAGACGCGGTAGTGATGTGGGTGACTAGGGAGGAAGTGGGTGGAACCCTTATTTGGGAGCACCGTCATTCCTAGGAAATGGATTCTTTGATCTCTCACTGTGATCATTAAAGTTTCTAACTGGTAAGAAGACTCCTTTTCCTTTGTTCTGCTTACCTACCGCCAAAGGGGCGGGGGGAGGAAGCCGATTCCCTGAAGCCTGACAGTATCTTCCACATCCCTCAGCATCAACTCAAAACATGTGCTTTTCGGCAGAGTTTGTTCAAAATCAAATACAATTTCACATTCATATGTTACGTACTTTTGTACATACTTGAACCCAGGATACATTGGCTCCCAGTACGTTTCTGAGCACAATTCAAAGTTTTGGTGCTGATCTTCAAAGCCCTAAATGGCCTCGGTCCAGTATACCTGAAGGAGCGTTTCCACCCCTATCGTTCTGCCTGGACACTGAGGTCCAGCGCTGAGGGCCTTCTGGCGATTCCCTCGCTGCGTGAAGCCAGGTTACAGGGAACCAGGCAGAGGGCCTTCTCGGTAGTGGCACCCGCCCTGTGGAACGCCCTCCCACCAGATGTCAAAGAGAAAAACAACTACCAGACTTTTAGAAGACATCTGAAAGCAGCCCTGTTTAGGGAAGCTTTTAATGTTTAATAGATTATTGTATTTTAACATTCTGTTGGAAGCTGCCCAGAGTGGCTGGGAAGTATAATTATTATTATTATTATTATAATTTATTATTATTATTATTATTATATTATTATTATTATTATACACATTTTGTGTGCCTTTGTATATGAATTTTATATGCACCATCTCCGAAACACACATTTTTTGTATGCAGTTTTGAACCCAAACCAGATTGCAAATTGTGGAGACGTGTGCGTTCTGACCTGCACACATCTATGGGACCTGCAAATCAGCTCATTTTGCCTCACACTGTGGACCAAAGGAAACAAAGGATATTTCATCCTTTCACCATCGCAATACTTTGAGGGATTTCAATGCCTTTTCCTGGGGACTTAAAAAAAAAAAAGTCAAGTCACAAATGACACTTTTAACATCAGCTCAAGCACAGCGCTTCTCGGCGTAGTTAGTTCAGCGTTTGGGAGCCAGCAATCAAGCACAAATTAGCTCCGAGATTGAAGTTAGAGTGTGGAAGGTTTGGGACTGCAGACTCTGCTAAAAAGCCCAGAATTCTGGGTCACCCACTGAATATGATCCTCTTAGCAAAGGCAGCGGGGGGGGGGAGCAGCAGAACAAATTCCTGTTCTTTCATGGACTTTCTTAGTTTCTGCAGGGAAAAAAAAGAAAATGAACCCAGAATGTTTGAGAATAGAACTCAGTATACAAAATTATGGATGCTATGCCCTACGTTGGCTTTTTTAAAAAAATACTTTGTGTCCCCTCCCCTCCCTTCTATACATTCTTTCTAAGTTTCCCCACTCTGTCTCTTTCGTTCCTCGGCCCAGGTTTGCCTTGTGATATTGGTTTATGACACTATAAAAATGCTTTTATGGTTTGGCACCAGCATATTTACGTTCACTCCAAACGCCCCCCCCCCCGGTGAGAACTGTAACTATACCCTACACTCAAACAAGTCCATTAATCTTGACATGCCTGGAGAGCATAAAGAAGAGGTGGCTTTTTTTTTTTTCAGAGGAGGAAGAGGAAGGTGTTTGCTACATCTGTCTCAGGCTTGAAATGTGCAAGGGAATCACTTTATCCTGGCCCCCGCTGAAATTTCCACCGCTAGCCCAGTGCTTTTCGGTGAAATTTGGGAGTTGCTTACTGCTGCAGTAAGGGGTCTGGGGTGGGGAGATCAACCCACACTGAATGTGGATTTCAGCAGATTTGGAGCTTCGCTCCTGAGGTGCCGTTTCAGTTGTCCTTGAGCATCTTCCCACAAGATGGTAGAAGCCACCCTGAAGAGTACTGGTTGGCTATTGTGTTAGCTCAGTTGGTTCGCTTTTAAACCAGAACCAATGAAGGCAGTGAAGGTCCTGTGTGAGTTTCTGGAGGCGGTTGGAGGATGGATGGCAGCTAACAGATTGAGGTTGAATCCTGACAAGACAGAAGTACTGTTTTGGGGGGACAGGGGGCGGGTGGGTGTGGGGGACTCCCTGGTCCTGAATGGGGTAACTGTGCCCCTGAAGGACCAGGTGTGCAGCCTGGGAGTCATTTTGGACTCACAGCTGTCCATGGAGGCGCAGGTCAATTCTGTGTCCAGGGCAGCTGTCTACCAGCTCCATCTGGTACGCAGGCTGAGACCCTACCTGCCCGCGGACTGTCTCGCCAGAGTGGTGCATGCTCTAGTTATCTCCCGCTTGGACTACTGCAATGCGCTCTATGTGGGGCTACCTTTGAAGGTGACCCGGAAACTGCAATTAATCCAGAATGCGGCAGCTAGACTGGTGACTGGGAGTGGCCGCCGGGACCACATAACACCGGTCCTGAGAGATCTACATTGGCTCCCAGTACGTTTCCGAGCACAATTCAAAGTGTTGGTGCTGACCTTTAAAGCCCTAAACGGCCTTGGTCCTGTATACCTGAAGGAGCGTCTCCATCCCCATCGTTCAGCCCGGACACTGAGGTCCAGCGCCGTGGGCCTTCTGGTGTTTCCCTCACTGTGAGAAGTGAAGTTACAGGGAACAAGGCAGAGGCCTTCTCAGTAGTGGCTCCCTCACTGTGGAAAACCCTCCCATCAGATATCTGACTTTAGAAGACATCTGAAGGCAGCCCTGTTTAGGGAAGCTTTTAATATTTGAAGTTTTATTCTGCATTTAGTGTTCTGTTGGGAGCCTCCCAGTGGACTGGGGAAACACAGCCAGATGGGCAGGGTATAAATATTATTATTATTATTATTATTATTATTATTATTATTATTATTATTACACCAAGGTTGCAGGTTCAGTCCCCATATGGAACAGCTGCATATTCCTGCATTGCAGGGGGCTGGACTAGATGATCTTAAGAGCTCCTCCCAAATCTAGAATCTTATGAGTCTATAATACCAACTGGAGGCACATCAATTGCCCTTTCCAAGGTCTTGGTGATTAATAGGAAGGTTACTGTCCAACATTAATCATATTTTTTGGATTAATTGGATATCTTAGGATTCTTTGGGAATTATAGAGACATAACTACCTAAACTACCTACGCTGTGGGTTAAACCACAGAGCCTAGGGCTTGCTGATCAGAAGGTCGGCGGTTGGAATCCCCATGGCGGGGTGAGCTCCCGTTGCTCAGTCCCTGCTCCTGCCAACCTAGCAGTTTGAAAGCATGAAGCGCAAGTAGATAAATAGGTACACTCCAGCGGGAAGGTAAACGGCGTTTCTGTGCGCTGCTCTGGTTCAACAGAAGCGGCTTAGTCATGCTGGCCACATGACCCGGAAGCTGTACAGTGGCAGTGGACCGGCCCCCTGCTGAAAAAGTTTGCCTTAAGGCCATGGGCAGTGGGGTGATATTCCCATTTCCTCTGGTTTCCAGGGCCATAGAAATGCTTACCGTACCTCTTATTTACTCCCAGTTTACCAAGAAGAAGTGTTTGGATTTGATATCCTGCTTTATCACTACCCGAAGGAGTCTCAAACATTCCCCTTTCCCTTCCTCCCATGCAACAAACACTCTGTGAGGTGAGTGGGGCTGAGAGACTTCAGAGAAGTGTGACTAGCCCAAGGTCACCCAGCAGCTGCATGTGGAGGAGCAGAGATGCGAACCCGGTTCACCAGATTACGAGTCTACCGCTCTTAACCACTACACCACACTGGCTCTCCACCTGGGATGAGACATCGTATGGTGAGAAGACCCATAACTGCCCTCCATTGCCATTTTCCCATCCTGCTCTCTCAATAGGCCACGTGGTCCCGAACTCTCAGAGCAGCCCTTCAGGCTTGCCTCAGCATCACCTTGAGGAGGGCTTCCTTTGTGGCTCTGGAACTTCCCAGGAAACGTTTTTTTTTTTCCGAAAGGGCAAAGGGGGCGGCAGAGATAGTAAACATCCCTAAAGCAGCACTTGTACGTCCTGCAGGTTCTTTGGGGTGGGGGTGTGTGGGAGAGAGAGAGCCAGTCAAGCAAAGTCGAAGCCGGCAGCTGCGTTGATCGAAGTTGTCGCAACCTCTTTGCGGGCCTCATCAATGAATAATGAATCAGGCAGCGGGTTTCGCGCCTTTGTCTCAGATTTATCAGGAGGAAGTTTACGAGGCCCACCGGTGCAGTTGCCGGGAGGTTTATGGCGGGTTTGGCGTTATAGCTCTGCAAGCACCTACAATACGACAGGGAGGGGAGGCACTGCTGCCAGCAACCTTCAGTTATCATGGAAAGGGGAAGAAGTGTCCTCTGCAGGCAGCCTGGCTTGGAACATGATTTCGGAAACATCTATCAGTTTCAGAACACAAGGGGAGGACTGCTGAATCAGGCCGGGGATCTATAAGCAATAGGGTGAGCCTGCTGGACAAGGCCAATAGCCCATCGTGTTTTCACAGGGGCCAATCAGATGCTCGTGGGAAACCCCAAGCAGGATTTGAGCATAAGAGTCCTCTCTATTAGAGGTTGATAACCGCTTCCCAAAGAGCCTAGCAGAGTTTCCCTGGCGGCAGACGACAAGAACTGTAGGCACACTTCAATGCACAGTCAAGAATTACTTTATGCAAGCATTCGAGTATGCAAGCATTTCAGTTATTACTATCTACAAACTATTTAAAGTCCTTCTCCCTCTCTTCGGCACAGTATACTTTCAGTCTAGTAATAATCAGTCCTGATACCGCAAACTCGTAGTATCAGCAACACACTTTACCCTACATCCAAAGTAGCTGTAAGCATGTGTACTAACACAGAGTGTGTGCTCTCTTCATGCCTCAAATTGCAAACTCATCTTCCTCCTTTTAAATGCAGCTCCAGCTGCCACCAATTAAGCTTGGAGTGCCACTCCCACACATTGAATAAACTTCTGGAAACTGTTTTTTAAAGGTTTTAAAGGAACCTTATCTGTTTCTTTAAATAAGGTTTTCCTAACACACTCCCCTAACACACTCCCCTTCTGTGGTCCTCCATGGATCTCTATGGTCCTTCACCAATAGGAGGAACATTGGAAGGTTGCCTACAGTGACTGACAATTTTTTTTAATCCTTCCAGTAGCACCTTAAAGGTAAAGGTACCCCTGAACATTAGGTCCAGTCATGGACAACTCGGGTTGCACACTCATCTCGCTCTATAGGCTGAGGGAGCCGGCGTTTGTCCACAGAAGCTTCCGGGTCATGTGGCCAGCATGACTAAGCCGCTTCTGGCGAACCAGAGCAGCACACGGAAACGCCGTTTACCTTCCGCTGGAGCGGTACCTATTTATCTACTTGCACTTTGACGTGCTTTCGAACTGCTAGGTGGGAAGGCGCTGGGACTGAGCAACGGGAGCTCACCCCGTCACAGGGATTCGAACCGCCGACCTTCCATTCGGCAATCCCTAGGTTCTGTGGTTTAGATTAAGTTTGTCATTGGTATGGGCTTTTGTGTGCATGCACACTTCTTCAGATATGGTGACTGACAACAGTTTTCTGGGATTTCAGTCAGGAGTCTCTTCCACCCTTAAATGAAGACTCTGAGAATTGAATCCTGGGCCTTCCAAATGCAAAGCAGGAGGTGTACCACCAAGCTACATCCCTCTTCCCAAAAAAGTTTTCCATCAGGCTAGTGAAATTTTCCAAGAAATTTTCTACCTTAGTAGAATCAATGTCCCTGTTAGGAATAAGTTGCTGATTACTGGAGCTTCCACTGATGCAACGCCACGGTGTCTGGTGCCTTTCCAAGCACCCACAGGTGTGGGCTGCCGAAGCTCAGTCTCTGTGAGTCAGAAGCAGGCCCCGTGATGTCTGCCGAATGTCTGATGCACTCCGAGCCCTAAATAAATTCAAAATAATAGTCGGCATTTGCTCCCTTCTGTTGTGATCCGAGAGCATCAAGTGCAGATCCATCTCCGCAGACAGAATCTATTATGCCTTCCTGCCAAGCAGAACAATGTCGCCTTCTTTGTTTTCCCTCTCTGCAAACAATCGATTTGTCTTTGGGCGAAGCACAGCTAGCCCACCACGTCGCTGAGCCCTTCCGGGACTCCCTAGGCAAAGCCTGGCTCCTATTAGGAGATTATCCTCTTAATTTCATTATCTATTTCTAATGGCTTTTTAATGGCTTTGCCACATTTGCAAAACGAAGGACTCTTCGCGTTTTGAGTTTCTCCGGCAGATTTGCAGGCGAGGCATGGGTTGGCAGCGTGCCCCGCTCAGGAAGATCGATGGGCCACTGCTGGAAATGACAAGGATTTGCATTTGGGGACGAGAGAGAATCTTCGGAAGGATTGCATGCCAGAGTTTTCCTGACGAAGAACCTCGGCAGGAAAATTGGGTGATGATGGAGTTTTCAAATGCAGTTGTAGGGCTTGAGATTCAGGAGCTGGTCTGAGTGCCTTGCTCCCTAGTATGTTTAGGGATGGGTATAAATGCTAGGAGAGGATATATTTATTAGATCTTATCCTTCCTTCTTCACGTTTGTGGTTTCAGCAGAGTGCCATCCCTTTGCAGCTTATAAAGCGAAGCTTTGCTAGGCTAGTTTAGCCTTTTAGTTTAAGCATTCCAAGATGATTTAAGGCAGATTGGATTCTCCTGGTATGTCTCCCTTTTCTCCCGCTTAAAACAATCATCACAATAAACAGTCTTGTAAAAGGTAAAAATAACATTTACTCACTCAGAATACTCGTCGAAGAGTAACAGGCGCAGCAGCTTTGTTCAGACGGGCTTAAAATGGTCACCCAGTTACAAAGACATACTTAAATCTATCTTAAGATGGAGTCTGAGCTGTAGCTCAAACTTAGCATATGTTCTACGTTGCTGGAATGAGGTGATAGAGCAGCAAGGAAGTGCTCGGCCAGGTGAGGGCTATACCCTCCTTCTATCAAACTTGCAGGAAAACTCTGGGAACTTCAGATCCTATCATGTGCCTATCTAGCAAACATGCATGGTCAGTTTGATTGCATTGTAAATATCTCACAGCATGCCACAAAGACTTTCTGTCTGTGGGGCAGGGCCCAGGGGACTGAGTCTCTGAAGTGATGCTCATGGACTTGACCCCTCTGCTCCTTGCAAGTCAGCAAAGGATAAGAAAGAGTAAGCTTGTTCACACATTACTCTGAACACAGGTTCAGACTTTCTCTAGGCAGGGGCAAATGTCTCTGTGTGTCGGAATACACTTCGTGGATCCGTTAAAGATCCGCGGTTATTTGTTTATTTTAATGGTTATTAAGAACTACTTTTCGTATCCTTCCACTTAAAAGCAAAGTGAAAGTAAGAATGAAGAGGCATCTTGCCTCTGAGATCACTCCGCCTTTAACTTGTAGTTCCAGTGGTTTTTCAAAGTTGTCAATGGACGTTTGTTCTGCTTCCCGCCTTTTTGGAGGGCAGCAACAGTGGTTTTATTGGCTAAAATATTGATCGTGATGTCATACCTGTTCCTAATAAAAGGCTGAGGCTCCCTGCTTGGGCACGTTCTTATCATACGTTCTTTTAGGTTAGTAGACACGTTAGTTCAGTTCAGTAAGTTAGTTCTGTTCTGTACGTTGTTTTTAGTTCAGTTAGTTCAGTTTAAGGGTTTTTGGGAGCGGGCTGGATGGGCTGGATGGGTTTTTCTTTTAGTTAAGGTTTAGTTTGCGGAAGATCCTTCGGTGAGTTTTTAGTTAGGCTTCTAGGTTTAACTTAGGGCTAGGCTTGCGGAAGATTTATCGGTATAGTTTTATTTAGTTTAGTACTCGCGGAAGATTTGGCGCGCAGGGACTGAGAGCTTAGGGAAACTTAGCTTAGGGCCAGAGAACGAGCCTACGCAGGTTTTGCCAAAGCCACAAAAGAAAGATTCGGTGTCTGTCGTCATTTGGGGAAAAGGGTAAAGGTTTAAGAAATTTTTATTTCGTGCTTATGCAACATCCTTGGTTTGGTTTCCTTTATTATTAAATGATAGCGCAGGAGGTTACAAGTAGTCCTAATTCAGATTCGAGGCATCCATTCATTTTCGAGGCATCTATTTAGTTTTCGAGGCATCTTGCTTATGGTTCAATGAATGTATGGATCCATGGAGACCGGAACTGCTGACCTTCTGCCTCGGGAAGAAGAATAGAATCTACCAAACTCCCAGCTCCCTTTAGGCACCAGCCGGTCTTTTTAATCTGCAGTAAAGATGCATATCCTTTCAACAAGCAGGTGGAAAACTCCCTGGGAAGGAATTGTATCCGGGGGAGAAGACACAATAAAAGGGGTACCTGCATTCGCACAGTTTTATATACCGAAAGAGAGTGGCGAGGCACAACATCTGCATCTGCAGTGGAAATGGTGCGTTTAGTTGACGTGCAGGAGATGAGTTGACAGTTTCTGATAAACAAAATCCATGGACTGTCTCTGTGTGTACATACATTGCCTCCCTGTGAAGGGATGAAACCATTTAGCCCAGATGCCGGGCCTCAGGCCGTTCGCAGTTAAACCGTGGAACTCCCTGCCACAGGAGGCCATGATGGCCACCAACCTAGATGGCTTTAAAAGAGGATTGTACAAATTCATGGGGAAGGAGAGGGCTATTCATGGCTGCTAACCAGCTCTGCTCTGTGGGAGTGAGTTCCATAGTTTATGTGTTGTGAGAAGACATGCTTCATTTTGGAGCAGACTGAACCCAGCAGGGGTCAACAAACTTTTTCAGCAGGGGGGCAGTCCACTGTCCCTCAGACCTTGTGGGGGGTCGGACTATCTATATATTGTTGTTGTTGTTCAGTCGTTCAGTCGTGTCTGTCTCTTCGTGACCCCATGGACAAGATCACGCCAGGCACGCCTATCTTTCACTGCCTCCCGCAGTTTGGCCAAACTCATGCCGTCCTTCGAGAACACTGTCCAACCATCTCATCCTCTGTCGTCCCCTTCTCCTTGTGCCCTCATCTTTCCCAACATCAGGGTCTTTTCCAGGGAGTCTTCTCTTCTCATGAGGTGGCCAAAGTACTGGAGCCTCAGCTTCAGGATCTGTCCTTCCAGTGAGCACTCAGGGCTGATTTCCTTCAGAATGGATAGGTTTGATCTTCTTGCAGTCCATGGGACTCTCAAGAGTCTCCTCCAGCACCATAATTCAAAAGCATCAATTCTTCGGCGATCAGTCTTCTTTATGGTCCAGCTCTCACTTCCATACATCACTACTGGGAAAACCATAGCTTTAACTATAGACCTTTGTCGGCAAGGTGATGTCTCTGCTTTTTAAGATGCTGTCTAGGTTTGTCATTGGAGAATGTTAGCTCCTTTGAGACTCCTTCGGGTAGTGATAAAGCAGGATATCAAATCCAAACTCTTCTTCTTCTTCTTCTTTCCTCCCAAGAAGCAGGCGTCTTTTAATTTAGGGACTGCTGTCACCATCTGCAGTGATCATGGAGGGAATAAACAAATTCCTATGCCCCACAAAAATCCAGAGATGCATTTTAAATAAAAGGACACATTCTGCTCATGCAAAAACACGCTGATTTCCGGACCATCCACAGGTTTGATTTAGAAGGCGAATGGGCCAGATCCGGCCCCCGGGCCTTAGTTTGCCTACCCATGGAACACAGGCCGCCCAAACGGTGCAAAGTAGAAACGGATTATTGTGCTTTGTGAAAATGCAGCAGGAGTCCATCACAGCCATGGGGAGTTGTGCATCACATGCTCATCTGTACTGACTGCTTGAAGAAGAAGAAGAACCAAGATGTGCACCAATAATTAAAAAATACACTGGCTTTCGAGGTTTAAATGAATTTTTAAAAGTAGTCCTGACCATATAGACAAGTCCCAAGACAACAGTGTGGGAATCTACCTGTACACTAGAGAGGAGTTTTAATGAGTCCCTTTTAAAAAAGAGTGGGGTTTGTTGTGCTTGTTCATCAGAAGCTGGGATGCTCAAGACTTGTTGGGCTATTTGAAATGTAGTTTTTTTGTGTTAATTCCCCTGGTCCCTCTGCACAGCCTCCTTTATTTTGGAAAGCTGTGAACAGGTGTATGTGGAGAGAATCAGAGGCTTTCCTGTGTAGGGATTTGCTCTCGCAACTGATAAAATATTCACATTTGCTGTAGTTCCTTTCATCTCTTTCATCACTTTCTCGGCAGTCCATCAATTCTTTCCAAACTCTGGCACATTCAACGAAAGCAGGAGCTTTCCTGAACTGTGGGCATGCATTTGTGTTAGCTTTTGTCATGACCTGGGGTTCCGGTCTGCCCTCTTCAGGGAAAGAGAATAGAATCATAAGATTGTAGAGTTGGATGGGGAGCCCAAGGGTCATCTAGTCCAACCTCCTGCAATGCCGGAATCACAACTAAAGCCTCCCTGACTGATGACCATTGAATATCTCTGCTCTCAAACCTTCAATGAAAGAGTTGACCGCTTTTGGGATAAGATTTTATTAAAGCTTTTTCATAATACAATAAGGGAAAAAAATGACCCATCGTCATTACCATCATACAGGGAGAGAAAGAGAAAGGAAAATGCAGGATCCTGTCTCAAAAAAGGTTGACCCTCGTTTCTCTCACCTGGAACAGTGGCATAGCTATAGGGATGCAGAAGGGACAGTTTGCTTTGGGTGGCATTGGGCCAGCAGGGTGCCTGGGCCACCATGTCACTCCCAGATGAGCTCCATCTGGGAGGGATGTGGTGGCTCAGGCAACCTGCAAGTCCCGTGCTGCCACCGAAAGCAGCACAGGACTGACGCATGCCAGCCACCTCCCTGCCTGGCACCTGGGACACAGTCGCTCCAGTGTACGCCCCGTCCCCATGGCACAGTGCATGTGCCCGCCTAAGGCGCCGGCAGGGCTTTCTACACAACTGCCAGGCTTCAGGGAATCCGATCCCTCCTATGGTGGCAGCCAAGATGTAGAAAAACAAAAAGAGTTCTTACCAAGTCTTTTATTCAATATTCACAGTGAGAGAGACATAAAAATGTCGTCTCTCTTAGATAATGGCATTGCTCTGAGTAAATTCCCATTCCTACGTCATCCCTGCGCTGGCTGATCTGTGCTTCCTGCCTTTGAGCTTTCTGTTCTACTACTCTCAATGCACACCTGGTCCTGGCAAGGGGGTCAGGAATGCTTTCTAGAGACACTGAGTCTGTCAGCTGTCTCTCTCCTTGTGCTTCTTCCTCCTGCTCCCCTCCCAATATTTCCCAGCTTCTCCCCTCTGCAGCTTCTGAACTATGACATTCTGCAAACCACTGCTGTAAATCTATACAACAGTGTGTATGTGGTGGAGTCTCCTTCTTTGGAGGTCTTTAAGCAGAGGCTTGACAGCCATCTGTCAGGAATGCTTTGATGGTGTTTCCTGCTTGGCAGGGGGTTGGACTGGATGGCCCTTGTGGTCTCTTCCAACTCTATGATTCTATGATTCTATTCTCTGATTCTATACTGCCCTCTTCTCAGAAAGGTTCAGGAAGGTTCCCACCATTCCTCCTCAGTACAGTCCCTGACAGCTGCTGACATGGGAGTTTTCCTTTTGTGTGTGTGTCCCAGTCTCTCACCCTGAGTATCTTGCTCTCTGAGCCAGTGTGGTGTAGTGGTTAAGAGTGGGATACTCGTAATCTGGGGACCCAGGTTCGTGTCCCCGCTCCTCCACATGCAGCTGCTGGGTGACCTTGGGCTAGTCACACTTCTTTGAAGTCTCTCAGCCCCACTCACCTCACAGAGTGTTTGTTGTGGGGGAGGAAGGGAAAGGAGAATGTTAGCCGCTTTGAGACTCCTTCGGGTAGTGAAAAGTGGGATATCAAATCCAAACTCTTCTTCTTCTTCTTCTCCTTCTTCTTCTTCTTCTTCTTCTACCACTTAGCTATGACCCTTATTATTCAGTAGAAGGCATTGCCCTGTGTTAAGCATAAGAAGAGCCTGCTGGGTCAGGCCCGTCCCCCATCTAGTCTACCATCCTGTTATCATGATGGCCAACCAGATGCCTGCAGGAAACCTGCAAGCAGGATTCGAGCACAAGAGCCCTCTTCCCTCCTGTGGTTTCCAAAGCCATCTGCCTCCAGTTTCATTCATTGCCTTATTCACCATGTGGCCTTCTTTAAAGCCATCTAGTTTGGTGGCCTGCCTCCTTTGGGAGCAAGTTCCATTTTCCTATTTATTTGATGCATAATAAAATAAAATAATAGAACCTTTTAATGAGGGTGAAAGAGGAGAGCGCAAAATATGGTCTGAAGCTCAACATCAAAAAACTAAGATCATGGCCACTGGTCCCATCACCTCCTGGCAAATAGAAGGGGAAGAAATGGAGGCAGTGAGAGATTTTACTTTCTTGGGCTCCATGATCACTGCAGATGGTGACAGCAGTCACGAAATTAGAAGACGCCTGCTTCTTGGGAGGAAAGCAATGACAAACCTAGACAGCATCTTAAAAAGCAAGAGAAAGAGAAGAAGAGTTTGGATTTGATATCCCGCTTTATCACTACCCGACGGAGTCTCAGGCTAACATTCTCCAATGACAAACCTAGACAGCATCTTAAAAAGCAGAGACATCACCTTGCCGACAAAGGTCCGTATAGTTAAAGCTATGGTTTTCCCAGTAGTGATGTATGGAAGTGAGAGCTGGACCATAAAGAAGGCTGATCGCCAAAGAATTGATGCTTTTGAATTATGGTGCTGGAGGAGACTCTTGAGAGTCCCATGGACTGCAAGAAGATCAAACCTATCCATTCTGAAGGAAATCAGCCCTGAGTGCTCACTGGAAGGACAGATCCTGAAGCTGAGGCTCCAATACTTTGGCCACCTCATGAGAAGAGAAGACTCCCTGGAAAAGACCCTGATGTTGGGAAAGATGGAGGGCACAAGGAGAAGGGGATGACAGAGGACGAGATGGTTGGACAGTGTTCTCGAAGCTACCAACATGAGTTTGGCCAAACTGTGGGAGGCAGTGGATGATGGGGTGCCTGGCATGCTCTGGTCCATGGGGTCTTGAAGAGTCGAACACAACTAAACAACAAGAACAACAAGAACAACAACAAAAAATAAAATAAATGCAAAGCTGGAAGTGGAACTTTTCGTGGCGATGGCAACTGTATTTTCCAGCATGGATGCTTGACTCATAAATGGAAGGCATTCCCCTTGGTGTGCCAGCGTGAGCTCTCCATTTCTGTTTTGACAATATTTTTACCAACCAACAAAAGATGAGATACCACACCTCCAGCTGAGATCCCAGAACTGTGTGTCTCCTTTCTCTGCGCGTTTCCCTATTCACATCCCACGCCTGACAGCCTGTTTGCTGACACTCTGCTTTCCCAAAGATGCCTCTTCGCCTCTCGAGTGTTTACATTTCTTGCACCTCCTGGGAGCGGAGCGCAAGGATATTTTTAGGTTCGCGTAATAGGGGAAACATGACATTAGAGACCCCCTTCCTCTGATCAAAAATCGCCAGCTGTTGCTGTCCCAGCCCTGCAGAAGCTGCAATTGCAGTCCCTTTGTTACAGTGCAGTGCTAGGCATGTATGCTCAGAAGTAAATATTAATGTGG
The DNA here is from genome assembly GCA_900245905.1 of Lacerta viridis. NCBI lineage: Eukaryota > Metazoa > Chordata > Lepidosauria > Squamata > Lacertidae > Lacerta > Lacerta viridis. The sequence goes on along the minus strand of OFHU01001006.1, from coordinate 91,851 downwards.
TCAAAACAAAATAAAATAAAAAATTCCTGCCAGTAGCACCTTAGAGACCAACTAAGTTTGTTCTTGATACGAGCTTTCGTGTACATGCACACTTCTTCAGATTATTCTTTTGACTATTAACGTGGTCAGTTGGGCTTGCTCCCAGGCAAGTGTGTTTAATATTGCAGCCTTAGATGATCTTAATTAGCTCACTCTATTAAAAGACTGTATGGAAGGTGAGTGGGACGCGGGTGGTGCTGTGTTTTAAACCACTGTGCTGCTTGGACTTGCCGATCAGAAGGTCAGTTCGAATCCCCACGACGGGGTGAGCTCCCGTTGCTCAGTCCCTGCTCTGCCAACCTAGCAGTTCGAAAGCACATCAAAGTGCAAGTAGATAAATAGGTACCACTCTGGCGGGAAGGTAAACGGTGTTTCCGTGTGCTGCTCTGGTTCGCCAGAAGCGGCTTAGTCATACTGGCCACATGGCCCAGAAAAACTTTCTGCGGAAGCGGAGAAATGCCGGCTCCCTCGGCCTGTAAAGCGAGATGAGCGCCGCAACCCCAGATTCATTCGCGACTGGGCTTAACTGCCAGGGGTCCCTTATTCAAAGACTGTGTCGGAAGGTAAAATAAGGACAAGGTAATGTCTTCCTCCAGTGGGGGGGGGATAATAGGAAGGAAAGTAAGGCAGAAAAGATGGGTATATTTTTTTAGCATCATCATCCAGGTTGCATCATTCTTTTCTGGAAACAAACAAAACCAAGCCTTATGAGGAGTGGTTGTAGGAGCTGGGCTTGTTTAGTCTGGAAAAGAGGAGACTGAGAGGAGATAGGAGAGCCATCTTCAAATTCCTCAAGGGCTGTCACATGGAAGAAGCTTGTTTTCTCCTGCTCTGGAGGGTAGGACTCAACCAATGGCTTCAAGCTACAAGAAAGGAGATTCGACTAAACATCAGGAATAATTTTTCCACAGAGAGAGCTGTTTGACAGTGGAACTGACTCCCTCAGGAGGTTGTTGATTCTCCTTCCTTGGAGGTTTTTAAGCAGAGGTTGGGTGGCCATCTGCTATGGATGCTTTAGCTGAGATTCCTGCATTGCCAGGTTTCAGACTAAATCACCCTTGGGACCCCTCCCAAGTCAACAATTCTATGAAAAACTCAGCCAGCTCTTGATCATATTTGTTGGTCCACCTAGAGATGGGCAAATCCATCAGCGTCGGTTTCTTTGACCTTTTCAAACTTTTAAGTTCCGTTTCCATCTCAGTTTGCATGTTTTTTTTAAAAAAAGTCATCGTGAAAATTCATTAGCCTTTAAGTATGCTTTTCATCCAACATAGATATTCATGTGTGGTCTATTTTACACATCTTTTCATGCACTTCCCATCAATATAATGCATTTATGTTCATTAGCATAACCTTGGGTCAGTCACTCACTTTTAGCCTAACCTACCTCATAGGGGTATCTGATGAAGTGTGCATGCACACGAAAGCTCATACCAATGACAAACTTAGTTGGTCTCTAAGGTACTACTGGAATATTATTTTTTTAAAAAAATGTTTCGACAACCTCATAGGGGTTATTGCAAGGATAAAATGGGAATAGGACTAGGAGTGGAAGTTTATAATCCACCTGGGGCTCCTTGGGTGGAAGGTGGGTTATAAATGCAATGAACAAGTCAAAAGCAAATGCCTTGAACTGAAGAGGCCTAGTTTTCTGTCGTCTCCTGCACTACACAGCTGGTTTTAGCCCAAAGATGCAAAGAATAGCCTCAAGATAGCATCCTCAATATCTTCATTGCTTAAAGGTAAAGGTAAAGGGACGACTCTGGGGTTGCGGCGCTCATCTCGCGTTTACTGGCCGAGGGATCCAGCGTACATGACTGGCGAACCAGAGCAGCGCACAGAAACACCGTTTACCTTTCCGCCGGAGCGGTACCTATTTATCTACTTGCACTGCGTGCTTTTGAACTGCTAGGTTGGCAGGAGCAAGGACCGAGCAACGGGAGCTCACCCCATCGCGGGGATTCAAACCGCCGACCTTCCCATCGGCAAGCCCTAGGCTCTGTGTTTTAACCCACAGGCTATAACCACTCACAGTTCTTATCTTCCCCATTGATCCAGATTGGTGCCTCAGTCTGATTCTGGAGCCCCTCCAACTTCACGCCAGCGAGGATAATCTCCTGAACGATGTATATCACTCCCCGAGATACACCGAGATTGGCTCAATATTCCTGCCAGCCTTTCTATGCAATACGTTAGACCCTCTAGATAGAACTGTCAAGATTACACTCCCCGATACTGTTGTGCCTTTTTAAAAGCATTTATAATTCAGAAAGCTGGAAAGTAATACCCAACCGCACGGGTGATTCGCTTTGGAATCCATCTTCTGGTTCGATGTCTAAAAACGTGTCTCTGCTCGGTTGACAGAGATGATTTCTCCACCGTATCACCTCTGTTCATCGTGAGCATGTTGTCAGGATAAGGAATGCTTCCCTGTTCTGTTCCTGCTAATACTGGTGATTATTAAAGACAGTGATAAAGGGGGCTAAATGCAACTGCAATGTGTCTCCTTTGGGGGGGGGGGAAAGAATACCTTGGCAGACAGATGAGTTCATCAAGACTTATCTAAATGAGAAGTGAGGCTATTCCTTCACTTGCATTTTCTCCAAGAATGCCGCACTAACTAGTCTCATGCAAGTGATTTGTTTTATGGTCTTCACTGCATCAGTTCTTGTTTTTTTAGTCCAGTATTTTTTAAGCCTATAGACTGGCAACCTCATTTGCATGTCTCAGTCAGGGTTGGACAACCTGCAGTCCTCTAGTTGCTGTTAGTCTCCATAATGTCCATCAGCCCCAGCCAGCATCAGCAGTGGTCAGTGGTGATGCGAGCTCTCCTTCGGTTTCCTTAGGAATTCCCACAAATGCTTTGGCTAAGCACAGTTTTCCAAATCCACCAGGTGCACCACAGCTTTTCGGCCGGTGATGAGAACCTGTGGCTTTGCAGATGTTTTTACCTACAACTCTGCTCTATCCCAACCAGCATGACCAATGATCAGGGATGATGTGAGGTGGAGTTTAGCAACCTCTGAAGGGTCACCCGTTCCCCATTTTTGTTATTGCTATCTTCTTCTTCTTCTTCTTCTTCTTCTTCTTCTTCTTCTTCTTCTTCTTCTTCTCCTTCTTCTTCTGCGATCACTTGTAGCTGAGTAAGATTGTCTTCCATAAACACGGTTTTATCAATGAGTCCGTAAGTTACTATGGAGGCCAATACTGAATCCACATGTCCTTCCACAGTGGGAGAATTGGTTTCTGGGCGAGAGTTGGTCATCGTGAGGGTTTGCGAAGCATGCCTTCCTCTAGGTATGTTTCTCCCTTGCGTTCCGAGTTTGAGTGTCTTCAAAGCCCATGACACCTTTGGTAAAGGCTGTTCTCCAATGGAGCGCTCACAGGCAAGTGTTTCCCAATTGTTGGTGTTTATACTACATTTTTAAAAAATTTGCCTTGAGACAGTCTTTAAACCTCTTTTGTTGACCACCAGCATTATGCTTTCCATTTTTAAGTTGGGAATAGAGTAGTTGCTTTGGAAGACGATAATCAGGCATCCGCACAACATGACCAGTCCAACGAAGTTGATGTTGAAGAATCATTGCTTCGACACGTGTGATCTTTGCTTCTTCCAGTACACTGGTATTAGTTCATAGTATCATAGAATCATAGAGTTGGAAGAGATCACAAGGGCCATCCAGTCCAACAGTTCGCCTGTCTTCGTCTGTGTAACATTTTTCAGAGACACCATTAATGGAATCTTTTGAAGAGTTGGAGATGCTGTTTATAAGTGGTCCCTGTTTCCACAAGCATACAGTAAGGTCATCATCCTGAACCTGTCAGCACCATCCCTCACAACATAGAACGTCATGCTACACTAGAGAGAGATGAATCTCAGCCCTCAATAAATGTCAGTAGACTGTTAATCGTCTGTCTCGCCATCCACTTGAAATTCCTCAGGTCTTTTCACCAGGAACCTCTAAATTCACCGCAAAACTGTAGATTAAACAAAATTGGATGACCTTTCTAGTCTAGGGATTCCTCAATTTTGCTTCATTCACTGAAAATTTATTGAGCATCCATGGACTTTTATTAGGACATCAGGTCCTGGTGAGAGGTAGATGATGCCTTCACAGTGTAGTTTGACCTGCAATTCTGCCTGTGAGTGCTGGTCCAAAATAGGTACAAACACACCAATTCCTGAGAAATTCTACTGAGCAATGGTGAATTGCTGGAAATCCCTTGAAACTTCCAAATGCGTCTTTATTTCATGCATATATCTAGGTGATTTTGAAGGCAAATGAAGGCAGCATTCATCTGTCTCTCATTCTGTTCACACAAATATTGTGGTCTTCCCAATGATATCTGGTTGGATCTTGAGTGTGCTGGATTACATGGAACTTAGATCTGATGTAAAAGGGCTCTTGTTACGCTCTTGCATTCTCATTTTCCTGTTGCGAGGAGCCTGAGAACTGGTTTCTTCACACCATTGTGGGAATGTTCAGGAAGGCAGAGAGGATATATTGTTTAACAATATATTTCCTAACTTGCGCTAGCAAGTTCTATAACTTAGCAGAGTTTTACATTCCCCTTTTAAACGCACAGCAGCTAGCTTTTTGCCAGCTTCTTTAAGCTTCTCAATATAAGATTCCTGGTAATTCCCTTATATCCCTCTTAAAAAGAATAGACACAACAGAATCTTGTGTAAAGTATATAAAAGAAGTTTACTCACACATTCAGTTCACAGATGGATCCCTGAAGGCAGACTTAGTTACAAAGTATATAAATGTGGAACTACCCCAAATGGGGTTATTCCCAGTGATTGCAGACTAGCAGTCACTGCAGCTCACACGACGAAAGCAAGATGGAGAAGAGAGGAGAGAGTGTGCTGCCTGCCTTGCCCTTTTATTACCTGGGCAGGTAAGGTCACGCCCACCTCTAGTCACAAGCAGAGGAAGTTTTTTTCCCAGCCCAGGAGGAAACAGGAAGTTCTGACTGGCTGGACTAAACATCCCCTTTCATGTCCACTCTAGGGATGTTGTACTTGACTGCTATCTATGTGTCACATCCCACAACTGTTGTGTTTGCTCTTTGCTGGGATAGCCTAGTTGACAGAGCATGACACTTAATCTCAGGGTTGTGGGTTTGAGACCCACATTGGGGGGAAAAGATTCCTGCATTGCAGGGGTTGGACTAGATTATCCTCGTGGTCCCTTCCAGCTCTACAATTCTGTGATTGTATCGTACTCTGGTTGCTCTTTGCAGCACATAGCAATCTCACTTCTCCAAGGTTGGCCATGTATCTAGCTAAATTCTGCCTTCCATGCTCCTGAGGGAGGTGTCAGCATTCTTGGGGAAGCCTTAGGTTTGCAGAACAACAACAAATAATATGTAGAGGGGAAAAACAATCAACAGCAATCTAAATCTAAATCCATCTGGGCTATTGCATCTAGTCACACGGGATGTACACAAAAGCTCATGGGAAAAGGCTGTACACCAAATACTCCTCTCGTGCACAGCATTTACTCACAATGGGCCTATCCAAGGCAAAAAGCCTCATAAACCAGCACCTGAAGAATATCGAACAGCAAAATAACCTGGCCATCATTAAGAAATTCAGTGCATGGTACATTCATCTTCCCCCCTCCTACCTGGACTCCCAGGTGGCATAACTATTCCAAAATATAGACGAGCTTTTACGTTGGCCAGATTAGATATGCTACCTTCCGCTGTTCTTGAAGGCCGATTCTCAAAAACACCATTCCAGAATCGACTCTGCCCCTGTGGAGTCGGTAATGTGGAGACTGTATCACATGTACTCCTGTCTTGCCCCTTATATAAAGACTTGAGGGAAGAGATCGTCATGCCGCTTATACTTGCCATTCCGGGCCGCTCGCCCGAGGACATACTGTTTTTCCTCCTGGCAGACCAGAATACCCAGACAACGGAGAAGGTAGCCAGATTTGTTGAGAGGGCCATGAAATTGAGGGCTGCCAGCTGAATAACAGTGCCCCCTCATAATTAAGATCTCATTTATTCTTGTTTTAATTGTGCCGAATCCCGATTCAGCTCATTTTATTGGTTATATATGGTTTTTATCAGTATCTGTAATATGTGTCTTTTTGATGCAATGGCCTGTAGGCTATGCAAATAAATAAAGTTTGTTTGTTGTTTGTTGTTCAGCAACATCTGGAAGCAACAGCAAAAAAGGGGCACAAAACAAAACACCGAGTTTCAATGAGGACTGAACACGTTCCATTCATCTGGCCTCCAAGTTTGGATGCTGTACTTCGGCTGTGCTGACAACGACACCCACAGAGAAACTATTAAACACAGAACAGTTGTTTCTCACAAGTTTTGTGAGCAAATGGGCATTTTCCACGAGGCTGGTTTTATTCCATTGAATAACGAATTGTCTTTAAACTCTCTCTTAATCCTCCCCTGGCCTAAACGACTTAAATCACTTTGTCATTTTAAAACCCCTGCTAACGGAGATTTTGGTAATAAGGCACACTTTTTCCTGCAAAAGCCTTTCCATTTAATATTTTTTTCCTCTCTCTCTCTTCATTGATTAAAAAGCAGGCGGATGCTTAATTTATAAAAGCAGCCGACTGAAACCAAAATGCCTTGCTTTTACCAAAATTAGAAAGCACTTACCGCACACAGCTTGGCGATGGACAAGGTTTGCTCTGTGCTTTTTTTTTCTAATGGAACATCAGATGGAGACAAATACAGTTGTCTTTGTGTGTGTCTGTGTGTGCGGGCATGCCCTCAGAGTATTGCACAAACAACTTTCGTATGAGGAACAGTTGCACTTTTGGGGCCTTTCTGAGAAAAGGTGAATAAAAGGTGACACGATAGAGGTGGACATGCAAGGAAGCTAAACATTGGAAGAACTGAGATAAATAAAAGAAAGTACTTATTCAAACAAAGCATATCTAAAATGTGGAACTCACTCCCACTGGAGGCGGTGATGACCAGCGATTTGGATTGCTTAAAAAGATGAAGGACAAAGCTATCAACAGCTACTAGCAGAGGCAGAGGTGAAGGATGCGGGTGGCAATGTGGTCTAAAACGCGGAGCCTCTTGGGCTTGCTGATCGGAAAGTCAGAGGTTCGAGTCCGCATGACAGGGTGAGCTCCCGTTGCTCTGTCCCAGCTCCTGCTAACTTAGCAGTTTGAAAGCACACCAGTGCAAGTAGATAAATAGGTACTGCTGTGGCAGGAAGGTAAATGGCATTTCCGTGCTCTCTGGTTTCTGTCACAGTGTTCCGTTGCTCCAGAAGCGGTTTTGTCTTGCTGGCCACATGACCCGGAATGTGGACAAATGCCAGCTCCCTTGACCTGAAAGCGAGATGAGCGCCACAACCCCATAGTTGCCTTTGACTGGACTTAACCGTTCAGAGCTCACCCTGTCATGGGGATTCGAACTGCCGACCTTCTCATCATCAAGCCCAAGTGGCTCAGTGGTTTAGACCACAGCGCCACCCGTGTCCAGCTCACTTATGAATGCTAAGAACTGGGAACCACAGGAGAGGAGAGTGCCATTGCATTCAGGTCCTGAAAGCTTGTGGGCTTTCTGAAGGCATATTATTGGCTGCTGTGAGAACAGGATGTTAGAGGAGATGGGCTACTGGCCAGATTAAGTAGGTTCTTCTTGTGTTCTTTCATCCTTGTATATGCCAGAGGTCCCTCACCGCTGTCTTAGTGGAAGAGTTCATTCATCCCCACACAATGCTCTCAAGGACACAGGAGTACCATCTTCCTTTGTCCTGGCTCTCTCTTGACTCCCAACATTTTCATCCTGTTTCAATGACTGTGGATGGTTTGATAAAAGAGGACCGTCATGCCAATGGTGGTGGCATATAAAATATATATGCCATCATTTTTTTACATCAGTGTCCTTTTAAAACCTGAAACATGAGCAGAAGGAGAATGGGTTTGTGAGGCTGGGTGACGGTTGCTTTGTTCTCCCTGTACAACTGCTTATTAACGATGGTGCTAAATAAGGAAACAAAAGAGAATGAAAACAAGATAATTAAAAAAAAAATGCCAGGCATGGTTTGATTAAAGCTTGATTACAAGGTGGAAAAAATGTATTTATATTTCCGCCGCTTTTGCAATCATAAATCACTGGTGCCTCAAGTTGTGATCTGAAAGGTGAGACTAGTTCTGGAAATTCCTCCTTCAGGTCAAAAAGTTATCCGGAAGGGTGAAAAGAAAGGAAGTTTGATCACCGGGTGGTATGAAGAAAGAGGAAGGTTTCTCAACAGAGAGAGAGAGAGAGAGAGAGAGGGAGAGAGATTCCCATAAGAGGCATCTGATTGGCCACCATGAGATGAATGATAGATAATAGATGAATCCATGGCTTGATCCAATGAAGTTTCTCTTATGTATGTGCCCTAGAGTATGTCTGGGGCTGGATTAAGACCATTTATCCTGAACCCCTTACCTGGCAGCAAGTCAGCAAGTCAAGTCCAAAGTTCAAAGACCAGGGGTCAATCCACACAAGCAAAGTTCAAATCTAAACTCTGAGGTTCACAGGTCAGGAAACACAGTCCAGGGTCAATCCAAGTAGTCCAAGTCTGATGTCCAGCAGTCAGGATACAGTCCAGAGTCAAACCCAAAGCACAGTCCCATGGAAGAAGAAGAAGAAGGAGGAGGAGGAGGAAGAGGAGGAGGAGGAAGAGGAGGAGGAGGAGGAGTTTGGATTTGATATCCCTGCTTTATCACTACCCGAAGGAGTCTCAAAGCGGCTAACATTCTCCTTTCCCTTCCTCCCCCACAACAAACACTCTGTGAGGTGAGTGGGGCTGAGAGACTTCAGAGAAGTGTGACTAGCCCAAGGTCACCCAGCAGCTGCATGTGGAGGAGCGGAGATGCGAACCCGGTTCACCAGATTACGAGTCTACTGCTCTTAATCACTACACCACACTGGCTCTCTGGAGTTCCAGGAGCATCCAAGCCAAGGTCCTCCAACATGGGCAGTTGAGCATACGTAGCAGCTCAGCTCTGTTTCCATTTTGTACTTTACATGCTGCTTGCAGCATCTGGGTTTGATGAGGCAGGTGACCCTCACCTGTCCTGAGTGTACTCTAGCTGAGGAATCGCATGCCTTGTCCCAGAGCTAGTGAGTTGGGCTGTGGGCCCTTGACTGCCTCGGCCTCCTGGAGTGCCCTTCTGCTGCTCCCTATACCTCAGAGCTTACCATGTTCATGAAGACTGGGCCCCTCTTGTTCTGGTGATAGGTGTTGCTGCTCTGGTTCCTGTGCATTGACACACACACACACCCCCATCCCATGCCATTAAGCCTTACACTTGTACACCCACCCTGTTTTGCTAATAAAGAGTTAACTCCAGCTTGCTCTGTGTGAGTTGCTGCTGGCTCGCTCCTGTCGACCTGCCGGGTCATCCAGCACGGAACCTGTCCCAGAACCCCCTGCAAAAGTGCAGGTGAGCATCTTCGCTCCCCAGTTGGTTTGGGAAGACATACCCGACGGTGGAAAGTTTTGGGAACCACTTCCGCAGAAGGCTTCGGTAATAGCTAAAGCTGGTTTAGGATAAAGGTCGGGAAGAATAACATTTGCCCAAACTACAAGAAGATATGAAAAGCATTGAAATCTGACAAGGCATTCAGGTGTCTGTTCCTCCCCGGCAGTCGCTCACATTAATGGTTGCTTTATCCCGCACCTGTCATGATGAAGGATCCTTTAGCTGCTTCCGAGGCTCTGCTTATGCCGAAATAATTTCCCTCTCTGTCAAAATGGTTCCTTTAGGGACTGAGGGTTGCCACTTATCCCATCCCCCCCCCTTCCCTCTTTCCCCAGCAAATCTCTCATGCCTTTCACAGACGGCATGACGGGCCAAAACTCAACAGACTGGTTTTCCTTGCCACTTCAATCGCCGTGCTGAGAGCAGCTGCTCCCCTTCTCTTGTTCCTTTTTCCTGCTAGTCACACCACGATAGAAAACACCTCTTGTTGAGCAAGTGGGCAGCCATTTTTCTTGAGGGCAGAGGCGAAGTAGCGCTGAGGGAATATTGAAATGTCCTGGCACACTCGCTCAACGCCTCACACTTTCAGACTGAGAGAAACTGGGCTGTGAAGAGTCTCCTGGGATGCACAATCGGAAGTAAGGACACATCAACAATATATCTGCTGGATATGAATCAAGTGTCCATCAAACCCAAAACCCTGCTGCCCACAACCCATTTGTGGAAAGCAGACAAACAGAACAATGAGAGCAATGATAGCTCTTCCCCACGGTTAGTCCTCTTTGCCCCATATGCAGTGGAAACATTTCTGTCTGAACAACCCTGGAAAGTTGCTGTCGGTCAGTGTAGGCAGTACTGAGCTAGATGGACCAGTAATCTGACTTGGTTTAAGGCAGCAACCTTCAGTTTTTACAAAGATATCATGTCTTTCTTGTAAACTCTGCCAGACTGAACAGGGGTAGCAACCTATGTTTTGGAGTCACACACAAGTCCGGTCTACTGGTGAACCAAGTCCCAGCAGAGGACGTCATGACCGGGGGCAAGATGGTGAGGTGGGAGCAGGAATGCGAGTCCAGAAACCAGGGGTCCGAGGGTCAGGAAGCAGAAAGTCACGAAGTCAAAGGTCCGGGGGTCGAGAAGCAAGGAGTCACGAAGGCGAGGGTTGAGAAGCAAGGATTTCAGGAGCCAAGGTCTGAGAATCAGGAAGCAGGAGGCAGGAATCAGGAGGCCAGACGCAGCAGCAAGGCAGGAAGCGTGTTGCTGTGGCAAAGAGCCGAAAGGGAAATGCTGACCTTATATCCCTTCCCGCCTCTTGCCACCAGGTGCAGTGAGTTACCCAGCGGCCTTACCTGTGCGGCCGTGCCTTGCCTCTCCAGAACAAACTTAGGAAGGCCCCAGTCCTGTGAAGCCCTGCTGGTCACGGGGCCTGGCTCCTGCACGTACTCCTGACATCCTCACCCATATCCTCACTGTGTTGATATCCCACTTTTCTTCCAAGGAGCTCAAAGTGGCACCAGTTGCTCTCCGTATTATCCCCAGAACAACCCTGTGAGGTAGCTTAGGCTGAGAGTCGGTGACAAACCCGAAGTCACCCAGTGAGGCACAAGAATAAGGTCAGAAACATGACCCAGAAGCCAGGAGAGGTCAGGACGGATAAATGGGCTGGGGGGGGGCACACAGGTGCTGAGACATGGTGGCACCATGGCCACTTTCCTCCTTCCACCCTGTGGCTTCACCACCTGCACACAAGCCCAAGGAAACTTCTGGTCCAGGCAACTGACCCTGACAGCAGCCAACTCACCAACCCAAGTGGCAGTTGAAGCAAAGAAGACGTCGTCTCCGTAGCTCTTTCTCAAAGCATTGTGGGAATATCTTTTGAACAGAGGATGGAGTCCTATTTCTACCAAAGGAAATGGGAGGGAGGGAAGGAGAGGGATAATATAATATTTTAGCACTGCATTTTATGAAGTCTAACTCATTTAATTTTTATTGGACACCATGTTTTTGTCTTAGCCGTGTCCCCTCCCCCCCCTGCCCCTCTTTCCATTTACAACCTTGGCGCGCATCCGTGCTGCTGGATCGTTGCTACGCCTGGCGACCGGGACGTGTTCTCTGCAAATTTTCTTCTTTTCAGTCCGAAGCCTGGGTGTTTGCTCTTGACTGCTTCATTCCTCTGGAAGAGGGGATGTGTATGTGTGTTTGTGTGTGGGGGGGGGAGAGATCGAGAGCGGGGGCTTTGCTGCATCCATCCTAAACTGCAGACTTCCCCAGCTCAGATAACAGGCTCCCTCTGCCTCCTTGCCACTTTCACTTCCCTAGAATAATTAAGTTGTTATTGAACTGCAGGGCAGGATCGGGGAGAGGGCATTGAATGCCAGAGATTGTAAACCTGATTTCATCCTGTTTTAACAGATCAGTTTCTTCACCTAAATAACACGGAATGAACTTTCCGGCTAAGATGGGCTTTTCCTGTGCTTCGTGACGTGCCTGAAAAGCACGAGGAGGCAGCTAAATTCAGGTGGCGGAGATTGAGATCTTGGAAGAGGGCCCTATTTGTTTAAACAATTCAGCCCAGGACAATAAAAGTAATATGAATTAAGGGGCAGAGGTCACTCACAAGGAAAAGTTTGTGGGGAAGTCACAAAGCCTGTTTGCTTTTCCTCCTGAGTACCTGTCTGCAGTGGCTTAGCGTCTCCTATCTTGCACCCATATTTGAGACACTCTGGAGCATTATAAATTGAGACCAGATTAACAGCTGCAGCTTGATGCATTGACTGTCTCCCCTGTTCTCCTTTCCAGCCACACAGATGGATCCCAATGAACTACAGGACCTTTTCCAGGATACATCGGCCAGCGTCTTCAGGATTAATGCCAATGGTGCGTATTTCAGACATGCCAGTCTATTGGGTGCAGTTTGTATTACAATGTTCAGGAACTCCTTTTTTATAGAATGGTACATGCATAGGATGGGACGCTGGTGGCACTGAGGGTTAAACCACTGAGCCTCTTGGGCTTGCCGATCAGAAGGTCGGCGGTTCGAATCCCCGCGACGGGGTGAGCTCCCGTTGCTTGGTCCCAGCTCCTGCCAACCTAGCAGTTCGAAAGCACGTCAAAGTGCAAGTAGATAAATAGGTACCGCTCTGGCGGGAAGGTAAACGGCGTTTCCGTGCACTGCTCTGGTTTGCCAGAAGCGGCTTAGTCATGCTGGCCACATGACCCGGAAGCTGTACGCCGGCTCCCTCGGCCAATAAAGCGAGATGAGCACCGCAACCCCAGAGTCGTCCGCGACTGGACCTAATGGTCAGGGGTCCCTTTACCCTTTACCTTTACATACATAGGATGTTATTTGGCAAAAAATAGCCCACTGTAGGCTGTGTTAAAACAGTGTTGTACATTCTGATGCGCTTCCTTGTTTTCCAGTTGTCTCTTTTGTTTTTTGGGGCTTTCCAAAGGGTGTGGCAGTGCAGCAGCTAGGAAGGTGAGAAAAGGGGATGTGAAGATATACTGTGTGTGTCTCCTTTTCACTCTCCTCCCAAATGCATGTTTAACTAGGGTTAAAAACTTCCAGTGAACATCCCAAGAAGCTGAGCCTTGGGAGATTCAGGACAGAGAAGTGAAAGGAATTCTAGATGCAGTGCATAGATAAACTAAGGGAACTCGCTCCTGCAGGAGACAGGTAGGGGCACCAACCTAGACAGCTTTAGAAGAGGCAGGGGCATAGCTAGCTGCTCTGGAACCCAGAGTGGCGGGGGCAGGGCAATCCGTCAATGGGGGTGGGGCAATCTGCCAACGGGGGCAGGGTGAGTAGGACCTTGGCAGAGAAACATGCCCGACTGGCATGTTCCCTCCCTCCTGGTCAATCGTTCAGGAGCTTTATAAGCTTTATTCTGCCTGAACATCACAGCGACTGATGCCATTGAAACATCAGCACACTTAGGGATCCGCAGAGTTTGCACAGTTGCATAACAGACCTAAGCAACTAAGCATTTGGGCTAATCTACTTTATTTACATATAAACACACACGGAGCACTGCAACATGGCTCCCTCTCTCTCTAGCATCAGACAGCAAAGAGAAAGAACAAAGGACAATAGTCCCACTTCAGGAAACACAGTAAGACAAACATCCTGTCTTCGTCACTTCCCACTGTGGAAAGAAAACACCATCATGTGATAGATAATAATCCCATGACTGCAGACACAGGGAATGAATCTCTAACAATCTGCCCATGGGGGTGCCACATGGGGGTGCCGTGGCAATCTACAGACGGGGGTGCTGCGGTCATCCACCCGGGGGATGGCGGCGTTGCAAGCTGCCCATGGAGTCCGCCTGGCAGGCGCAAGCCCCATGCTGCAATTTCGGGCAGCGGGAGGCCCTGAGCCACCGCGTCACTCCCAGGAGAGACACATGGCTCGGGTGCGTTGCAGGCCAGGCCCCGCGGTAAGTGTGCCATTTTGTCAACCCCCTCAAATATGACACCCGGGCCGAGCCACACCACCCAACCCCCCTCCCTATGCCCCTGAGAAGAGGATTGGTCAAATTCATGGAGGAGAAAGCTATTGATGGCTACTAGCCATGATGGCTAGGCTCTGTCTCCACACTCAAAGACAGCAACACTTCTGAATGCCAGTTTCTGGAAACCACAGGAGGGGTAGGTCCTGCTTGCGGGTTTCCCACAGACTTCAACTTGGCCACTGTGAGAACAGGATGCTGAGCTACAGGGGCCAATGACTCTTCTTCTACTTCCTTAATTTACTCACAACAAACTTTGGTTTATATCTGAATGGAGTTTGTCCAGAATTGCTGAGCTCTCCCCAAAGCTTCGAGACATATTGTGATCAAGTGTGATTTCTTCTTATTGCTTATTTCTGAGGTAGCATATGAACCATATAATGTAAAAGAAGAAGAAAATGGAAGTTTTCTTCAGGATAAAGTAATTTATGTTGACACTGTGTGTGGCTCGTCCAATTCACTACTCCAGATTTATTGAGAAGGATTTTTCATCTACCTTTCTCAATCTCTGTTGCCTCCCCTGTCAAATAGGAATAATTTCATATTCTTCTCGTTGCAATTTCACCTCAGTGGAAAACTCAGAGAAAGTTGTTGGGTTTTTTTTCCCCTGAGAAAATGAGGGTGACCCTCAGGACAATCATCTGGTGAACAGAAGGAGTTGGGGAACTTCTGGCTCTTCAGATGATGATGGACTATAATTCCCATAATTTCTGCTGGCATGGGCTGATGGAGAAGAGGAACATCTGGAGGATCACATGTTCTCCATCCCAAAGCATAGGGATTTTGCTTCCATTATAATGAAAAAAAAAACAACAAAAACTACCAAATTTACACTTCCCTAACCAGTAGGCAAACCAAAACACAACCATTCTTAAGTATTTACACATAGAAAATTCTCCAAACTTGCAGTTCAGTTCTACAACCACACTGTGTGTACATAAATGAATACAGTGGGGAGAATTGTGCCTAAAAATGCAGATATTAGAAATGATAACATACAAAACCACATTATATTAAGGGGATTTCTTGCAAAAAGTGCTTTTATTTATTTAAAAAAAACAACGCTTGTATGCAGAAATGTGTTCATTAGCAGAAATGCTGACAAATCTCAATGCGGATTTACCGTATTTTTCGCTCCATAAGACGCATCTGACCATAAGACGCACCTAGTTTTTTGAGGGGGAAAGGGGGAGGATCAGTTCAAAGTTGCACATCTTCTTTTGGAAGAAGAAAAGCCCCATTTGCAAAAGGATCAGCTCAAAGTTGTTGTGCTGCTGCTTTTGCAAAGGAGAAAAGCCCCATTTGCAAAAGGATCAGCTCAAAGTTGTTGTGCTGCTGCTTTTGCAAAGGAGAAAAGACCCATTTGCAAAAGGATCAGCTCAAAGTTGTTGTGCTGCTGCTTTTGCAAAGGAGAAAAGACCCATTTGCAAAAGGATCAGCTCAAAGTTGTTGTGCTGCTGCTTTTGCAAAGGAGAAAAGCCCCATTTGCAAAAGGAGCAGCTCAAAGCCCTTTCTACAGTTTCCAGACAGATAATCTAATCAGCCAGTCACATGTCGCTGGGGAAACCAACAGCCTCCTCTGCAGAAAGGGAGCCAGCGACCTTATCTCTCTCCCCGATCTCTTGCTGATCAGCTGTAAAGCGGCAGCCTTTCAACACCCCCTTCTCTCTTTGTAAAAGAAAAAGCTCGATCTTCTTTTGGTCCCTGGGCAATTCAGCTCCAGGGACCATGCATTCGCCCCATAAGACGCACAGACATTTCCCCTTACTTTTTAAGAGGAAAAAAGTGCGTCTTATGGAGCAAAAATACGGTATCTTTTATAATAAAACAAACCAGTTTTGGCAGAACTGAATGTTAAGATGGGGGAGGGGTAATAGAAATTAAATTGACAGATTTGTTGCTCCTTCCTTAAGTAGTATCTGATCAGTCTGGCAAAAATCAAAATTTCTTCTCATACCTCCCATGAATAATTCTGTTCTTCCCCTTTGGTTCAACGTGAGAATGGCATCCATAAAGATGGATTGATGTTTATTGTCACAGGGTGCTGTCCTATAAGATGTTGAGGTTAATACAGGTGAAACTCGAAAAATTAGAATATCGTGGAAAGGTTCATTTCTTTCAGTAATTCAACTTAAAAGGTGAAACTAATATATGAGATAGACTCATGACATGCAAAGCGAGATATGTCAAGCCTTTATTTGTTATAATTGTGATGATTATGGCGTACAGCTGATGAGAACCCCAAATTAACAATCTCAACTTTGGGGTTTTCATCAGCTGTACGCCATAATCATCACAATTATAACAAGCAAAGGCTTGACATATCTCACATGAGTCTATCTTGTATATTAAACTCCAGTAGCTAATGAAAACAATTACTTACATAAATGGACTTTCCCCTGATATTCTAATTTTTCGAGTTTCACCTGTAGTGAATATTTGCCACCGAAGTACATTACAGGACCCTGCCCTTGTTGGAGACCCACAGAGCTGAAATAGATTGCTGGCCACCTCTTCCCTTCGGCAAGCGACTGCACTAATGATATGGCGACGAGATCGTACTGGCCTATTTATTTTGAAGGTTTGTAAGTGATGCCAATAAAGGTTTTGATAGTGAATAACAAATTTTTTTAAAAAAAATTCTTCTTCTGACAGTGACTTCTCTGGAAAGGAGTCTTAAGTCCCTGGGGACGCCAAACGACACGCCCGAACTCCGTGATGGACTGTGAGTCCCTTTTCATGTGACTTGTCTTTCATGTGACTTGCCCTTCCTTTGCTTATGAGATCTTCTTGTTTTCCTCTTATTGTCTATGTTGGTTTCATAATAATAATAATAATAATAATAATAATAATAATAATAATAATAATTTTTCATTAATTACCAAATCTTGCCATATCATAATACAAAAATAAAAACAATTATACCCCTATTATCCTAATTTAACCCCTGAATTCTTCATTTTTTTCACACCCTTCCCTCCCTCCGGTCTCAAAATATTTCAGAAGTACGTAGGAGATGAGGTTTGAGTTTAAAATTTTAGGAGTTAAGGGTGATATTATATAAATATGCTTAAAAAGATAAGGAGAAAATATATGGAGTTTGGGTGAAAATAGATTTGACCATGATTGGAAAACTGGTAAAGAGGATAGACAGTGAACTCAGCAGGGAGGGGAGGGATCTGAGGAAGTTCAATACACAATGAAATTGAGGAAAGGAATATTGTCGGGCCTATAGAAAAGGGACAGACTTAAGCAATGGTTATTTGTATGTTTAACATGTTAAATTTGAAATGTTTAATATTTGCTCCTGTGAGAGAGGGGTGTGGATAATTGCTTCCCTCAGTGGGAGGGGGGAAGGATGAAAAATTTAACTGTTTATGTAATGTGCTTTTAAAAAAACCCAATAAGTTTTTGGTTAAAAACAACAACAATTATACATTCCAAATTATATAATTTAAGGAGACTTCCCATTTTTTTTAATCCTTGTTCCGTCTTTTTTCTCTCTTATTTATTCCCAATATCATACCAATCTTAATCCTTTATCTTATCTTGGCAGTCACTGGTATGCGACTTTCTATCGTGTTTAACAGATCTACCAGTATATGTAAATTAACATGCAAGAGGAAATTTTATTTCTTTCTGTTGTTGTCCATCAATTATTTTCAGTGCAGTCCCCTCTGTTTTCCTTCCACCGTCTTATCTTCCAGGATTCTGGGCTGTCTTCCAGCTTTGTTTAGTTAAAATTAAGACACAGTGGTCTTTCATGTCTTTTAATGAACTGATATTTTCCCAGTCCGAAGAATCTTCCATGAGAAACCAAACTGTTGGATGTATTTTGCAGTTAAGATTTATTGGGTTCCTCTGCAATCCAAGCTTGCGCCCTAGGGCCCTAGATTCACCGTCACTTCTATAAATCCATATACGGCAAAAGTCCATGCGAGCAGATGTGGTTTCCTGTGTGAGATATTCCCCAGTTGCCCCACCATATGTTGGTTTATTGCGACATCTAACTCTGTTCTCTTACCTAATGCATAGCTGTCAACCTTTTCCCTTTTCTTGCGAGGAACCCTATTCGGAATAAGGGAATTTCCCTTAAAAAAAAGGGAAAAGTTGACAGCTATGTCCTAATGGCGGGGTGCACCCCTTGGACTGCACTGCTTGAAAGAACTTCCCTCATGAGTTTTTGCCTGAGCTTGTGGTGGAGGCTGGAGCATAGGGATACTGGGAAGGCGGGAACATCAAGGCCACCCTGCAAAATTTGAAGGACCCCCAAAATTCGAAGTCAGGGCCTGTTACATGCATAATTATGAGACTTAGCATTTGCCAAAGCAGCTATGAGGTCCTTCAGATGTTGCTGGCCTCCAACTCCTGCCATCTGTACAGGGAAGTTTGTTGTTCTATTGTGTTTTTATATCTTCTGGAAGCCGCCCAGAGTGGTTGGCACAACCCAGTCAGATGGGTGGGCGACAAATAATAAAATTATTATCTTTGACCATTGGCCATGCAGCCTGGGGCTGGTGGAAGACAGACTTCTGCAACATCTGGCGGTTCAAAGGTTCCATCTCTGCACTAAAATTTCCTGTTCTGTTTGTTTGGAGTCCAGGGTCCTTGTTAACAGGATGGGAAAACTTACTTTCCTTTTTTAAAAAAGTCATACACAACACACACACACACACCACACCTTCCACAAACTGTTCACCTATTTCTCCTTGAACAGCCCCTGATTTAGAAGGTATTTAGAGAATAATGGGGGAACATTTGGCATCTTGA
The DNA here is from genome assembly GCA_900245905.1 of Lacerta viridis. Lineage (NCBI taxonomy): Eukaryota > Metazoa > Chordata > Lepidosauria > Squamata > Lacertidae > Lacerta > Lacerta viridis. Next base: position 73,058 of record OFHU01001006.1, on the reverse strand, counting down.
TGGCTTTTATTGTTTACGTATTTAAGTAGGGTTTTTAATTACACAGTAAAACTGTCCTGTGTTTTAAGTCCTTACACATCTTTTTTTTTCCCCTAAAGGACACAGCGATGACAGGGTTAGAGGGGGGAAACTTTACCAAAAGGGGAAAAGAAAGAAGGGGTTTAGAGGGTTTGTCAATATTTGTGAGTGTTGAAAATACCCTGGAATTTAATTTTCTATATGCACACATTTCCCTTTGCCTTTCCAAAAAAAAAACAAAAAAACAAAGGGAAGCTGTGATGAATTAATCATTTCCCAACACATTTTAAGCACACGTTTCACTCCTAATCAAAATGACAAAGTTGCACAAGTTTTCAGGACGCCTTCAGAATGCCAGAATTTGTAGGAGGGATTCAAACACATTCTTGGAAGTTTTCCGTTTCCTCAGTTAAAGTGGAATAAAATGCTCTGTTGCCCCAGCATCACAGATTTACTTTTTAAAAAGAAAGAAGAAGAAAAATGAAACCTGATTTGTGTGTGTGTGTGTGTGTGGTTAAGAAATCGTTGGGGAAATGCATTGAAAAGTGTGGAATGAGCAACTGATTTATGGAAAGATGTATAAACAAGAGGTAAGCAAATCAGGATGTACGCGGAACATTCTGCTCATTGTTGTATAACTGCCCTGCAACCAAATCAGATCAAATAAAGTTACAGGTGGGTAGCCGTGTTGGTCTGCCATAGTCAAACAAAATCAAAATTCTTTCCAGTAGCACCTTAGAGACCAACTGAGTTTGTTCTTGGTATGAGCTTTCGTGTGCATGCACACTTCTTCAGATACACTGAAACAGAAGTCACCAGATCCTTAAATATAGTGAGGGAGTGGGGAGGGGTATTGCTAGATATTCTAGGATGTAACTAGAATATCTGCATAAGCTTTGTGCTAGGAAGTCAGGATGAATAGCCAGGTCATTTGAAGAGACCCCTTAGCCTGGTTCCTCAGGGCACATTTTCTTTATCCGGGTAGCTTTATTTGAGTATGTTTCTGAGCACAATTCAATGGCCATATACATGAAGGAACATCTTCACCCGTATCATTCCGTTCAGAACACTGAGGCCCAGCTCCGAGGGCCTTCTGGTGGTTGCCTCGCTGTGAGCAGTGAGGTTACAGGGAGCCAGGCAGTGAGGAGGAGTGGTGGAGACTTCCACCTCAAGAGACATCCAGGCAGGAGGAAGATGAGGATAGTAGGGACCCAGGTTCATGGTGGCGGCAAACAGGACATGCTGCAGAAGAAAAAGAAGCAAAGAGCTGGGAAATAATGGAGGATGAGGAACAGGAGAAAGCTAGCAGGTGATCTGGTCCTGAACAGAGACAGGACTCAGAAGTGGGAGAAACAGGACAGCAGACAGTAGATACTACATCACTTGAAAGCAGGGGCGTGGCAAGGTAAATTGGTACAATTTTTTTTGTCAACCCCCCCCGGCATGGGCCAGGTGGGCCCCCCGGAAAATTTCTTGTCATGCATTGATCCCCCCTGCAAAAATGGTCAGGTGGTACCCGGTGTTTTCTGGAAAATTTCCCACCCCATTGTCAATAATCCCCCATTATATTCATATCCCCCCCCCCCCCAAAAATGGTTTTACGTTATTTCATATTTTCTTACAAAGGAATAATAACAAGTAATAATAATAAAAAACCTTTTATTTATATCCCACCCTCCCCCTAGCCAAAGTCGGGCTCAGGGTGGCTAACATCAGATACATAACATTGGTATAAAATCAAACAATAATTAAATTACCTCCTAAAAACATCTCAAAGTTAAAGTCTAATTAGATGGCTTTCCACAGGGTGAGGGTTGGGAACAGTAAGTGCTCCACACTGAAATTTCAGCCTTCAGCCTTCACATAGGAAAACAGCCAAGTGAACAGCTATTTTGGTGTGGAGGAGGGTCAAGATATTCAAGATATTAACCGATATGCATGAAATTTCATATATAGCTATATAATCCCTAGTATAGTAAGATAAGACCTTCGGAGCAGGCATTTTCAAAAAAAATAAAAAATAAAAAAAATCCCCCCCCAAATGTTCCTTGGTAATTTGTCACCCCCTCCATCATGGAACCTGGGGCGGCCGCCCCCCGCCCCCCTTGCTACGCCCCTGCTTGAAAGCCTGGTAGAACCCCCTTCTTCTCCAAGGAACAGGTGTTCCCTTTGTATCTTAGAGCAGAAGGCCAAACAGAGACAGAAAGTTTATGTTTCCAGCCACTGTAGGAAGTAAGGAAAGGGTTTGGAAGCTAGGAAGTGCCGCAAGGGGGGGTGGAGCGGACACTTTGAGCAATGTCTTGAGACTGAGGGGAGCATCATCATCCATGGTCTCTCTGTGTATCCTGTTGATTTTAATAAAAGAACTAGCAGATGCTCTCTGCATCTCTGATTTCAAAAGGCAGCTAGCACACAGAGAATTGGTACACCTTGATCATGAAAATCTAGCTGATGCAGAATTATCGAAACAGGGCCTTGTCCTGGAGTTTATTTCAACTGGAATTTGTTTCAATACCATAATAATAAAACTGTTTGAATACTTTAAAAACTGATCTCCCGCCTGGTCAAAGTTCTTGGACTCTTTAATTTTGACTTCTGGATATCACCAAGAACTCCAATTTCTATGGAAGTCCATGGCAGGCAGGCAGAGGGGCCTTTTTTGCAGTGGCACCCATCCCTATGGAACGCCCTCCCATCAGATATCAAGGAGATAAACAACTATACAACTTTTAGAAGGCATCTGAAGGCAGCCCTGTACAGTGGTACCCCGCAAAACGAATGCCTCGCACAACCAAAAACTCGCAAAACGAAAGGGTTTTGCGAGTTTTTAGTTGACTCACGAGACGAATTCGTCTATGGCTGTTTTTCGCAAGACAAATTCGTCTGGCGAGGTACCACTGTAAGCCGGCACCAGAGCCACACGGCGCCATGTTTTAAGGCTGCAGCGAGCGGACAGCAGCGCTGTTTGTTCTGGGCATAGGTTTTTGTGAAGAAGTGTGCATGCACACGAAAGCTTATACCCAAAACAAACTTAGTTGGTCTCTAAGGTGCTACTGGACATTTTGTATTGATTTTTTTGGAAAGTTGCAAATGCTGCAAGCAATGTTTCCTCAGAGGAGAGTCACTCCACCCCCCTAGAACTTTTTGGTTGCCCCTTGGAGAGCCAGTGTGGTGTAGTGGTTAAGAGTGGTGAACTCGTAATCTGGGGAACCGGGTTCGTGTCTCCGCTCCTCCACATGCAGCTGCTGGGTGACCTTGGGCTAGTCACACTTCTCTGAAGTCTCTCAGCCCCACTCACCTCACAGAGTGTTTGTTGTGGGGGAGGAAGGGAAAGGAGAATGTTAGCCGCTTTGAGACTCCTTCGGGTAGTGATAAAGCGGGATATCAAATCCAAACTCTTCTTCTTCTTCTTCTCTTCTTCTTCTTCTTCTTCTTCTTCTTCTTCTTCTTTCTGAATTTCCCCAACTCTACAATAAATTGTTTCCAAGGTGAAGCGACAAGAACAGTACACAGAATTCTGAATGTATTTCAGTGCGAAGGGAACACAGTACCAATGGGAGCAAAAAAACAGCAACAACCCAAAATTGATTACATACTATTTGGAAACTGAAAAGCAAGGAATACCAGTCATATTCACTGGATCAATTTCCATTCTAGACATGGAACAGATAAGTGAACATTGGCAATTTCTGTTTCCGTTTGAATTCTCCAACGTTTCTGTGGGTGACTGTGTCGATGTGGAAGTCAATGTACCATAACCGTTGTCTGTTAGCATCCCCTCCAACATTTCACCAATGAAAATAGGGGTTTCCTAAATAATGAGTAGTAGTAGTAGTAGTAATAATAATAATAATAATAATAATAATAATAATAATAATAATAATACAATTTTATTACAGTGATACCTTGGTTCTCAAACTTAATCCGTTCCAGAAGTCCGTTCCAAAACCAAAGCATTCCAAAACCAAGGCGCGCTTTCCCATAGAAAGTAATGCAAAATGGATTAATCCGTTCCAGACTTTTAAAACAACCCCTAAAACAGCAATTTAACATGAATTTTACTAGTTACAGGTAGGTAGCCGTGTTGGTCTGCCATAGAAAAAAAACAAATAAAAAAGTTGCAGTCACCGAAAGTCATACCAGTCAAATGACAAAATGACTTTCTTGGATCACAGAAAGTGCATGCAAGCAAACTAAGCTCATTTTTTTTTTTTACATTTGGTTTATGACTCGTAACTTAACTTTGGTCCACATGCAGTGCTGCTACTGAAATTGGAATTTTCTGAAGTTCTCATTGATTTTGTTTGTGAAAAAAGCGGAAATATCTAAACCATTGATCCATAAAATGAAAAGCAATAATCAATGTACTGTACTATAAAATAAATAAGACAGTATTGTAGATGATAAAAATTAAAATTATTTTTTTTACCTGCACTGATGATAGTCATTGTTTGGATGGGGGGCTTTTATCCATTTCCACAGTCACACAATCACATCAGCTGAACTGGGTTCCACACAGTCACAAAAACAAATTAACCAAAAAAGCCTCAAAAACAAAAACGCAAAATAATTAGCAAAAGCGCCCAACCTAATCCGTTCCGGAAGTCCGGTTGACTTCCAAAATGTTTGAAAACCAAGGCGCAGCTTCTGATTGGTGCAGACGCCCTGGAAAGATAGCCGACAGCCGCATCAGATGTTCGGCTTCTGAAAAATGTTCAAAAAATTGAACACTTCCTTCCGGGTTTTCGGCATTGGTGAGGGTCCACATAATTCCATACCCTCCAATTCTCCAAGGAAAATAGAAGAAGAAGAAGAAGAGGAGGAGGAGGAGAGTTTGGATTTGATATCCCGCTTTATCACTACCCGAAGGAGTCTCAAAGCGGCTAACATTCTCCTTTCCCTTCCTCCCCACAACAAACACTCTGTGAGGTGAGTGGGGCTGAGAGACTTCAAAGAAGTGTGACTAGCCCAAGGTCACCCAGCAGCTGCATGTGGAGGAGCGAGACGAAACCCGGTTCCCAGATCTATCAATAGGAGTATAGCGTCTAGATCAAGGGAGTAATAGTACACTATATTCTGCTCTGGTCAGACCTCACCTGGAATACTGTGTCCAGTTCTGGGCACCACAGTTCAAGAAGGATACTGACAAGCTGGAACGTGTCCAGAGAGGGCAACCAAAATGGTCAAAGGCCTGGAAACATGCCTTATGAGGAACGGCTTAGGGAGCTGGGTATGTTTAGCCTGGAGAAGAGAAGGTTAAGGGGTGATATGATAGCCATGTTCAAATATATAAAAGGATGTCATATAGAGGAGGGAGAAAGGTTGTTTTCTGCTGCTCCAGAGAAGCGGACACGGAGCAATGGATTCAAACTACAAGAAAGAAGATTCCACCTAAACATTAGGAAGAACTTCCTGACAGTGAGAGCTGTTCGGCAGTGGAATTTGCTGCCAAGGAGTGTGGTGGAGTCTCCTTCTTTGGAGGTCTTTAAGCGGAGGCTTGACAGCCATCTGTCAGGAATGCTTTGATGGTGTTTCCTGCTTGGCAGGGGTTGGACTGGATGGCCCTTGTGGTCTCTTCCAACTCTATGATTCTATGATTCTATTATTCAGACCTAGTATACCGCCAACCACATACACCACGCTGTGTCCTAAGGAAAAATGGGACATTCCAGGATTAAATCAGAAACCGGGACAGCTTCTGTAACTCCGGGACTGTCGCTGGAAAATAGGGACACTTGGTGGGTCTGTATCCATAACTGGTTTCTGTGCTTCAAAGCCTAATCGTCCTGTCACAGAGAGCCCTCATGTTTAGTACAAATGTAATGACTAATTACCCACATGATTTGAATATCTTTTGAGTCCAGACCACTGCAATAAACAAGGGTGCATGTGATTTCCCTTCAAAATTTAGAGGTTTTTAGAACAAATTACCATCAGCTCTCCTCCCTCTTAATCCTCGCAGGGCCCAAGAAATCCAGTCCAGTTAAAAACACTTGGTGGGTCTGTATCCATAACTGGTTTCTGTGCTTCAAAGCCTAATCGTCCTGTCACAGAGAGCCCTCATGTTTAGTACAAATGTAATGACTAATTACCCACATGATTTGAATATCTTTTGAGTCCAGACCACTGCGATAAACAAGGGTGCATGTGATTTCCCTTCAAAATTTAGAAGGTTTTTAGAACAAATTACCATCAGCTCTCCTCCCTCTTAATCCTCGCAGGGCCCAAGAAATCCAGTCAAGGGGCTGGTTTGTGTTTAATCACCAGTGGCTAAAATATATATGTCAGACAGAAGCTTTTAAGTGTCGGCATGTTTAATGGAGGGTGGGATTTTAATAATATTTCTCAGGGTTTTGTTATTCTGCTTGTACAAGCTTTATGGAAGTGATTTCCATAAATATTTTGAAATGGTGTTTGGAGTCTGTTAATATGTTAAACCTTTCAAAGTAATACCTTCCCCGGTTTAATGTCAAAGCTGTTTGGATTTATCTAGTCACAGTGTGTTTATCAGGGCTGGTATCAACTTCTGACTTGGAGGGCCTCATTGATTTGGCAGGGGAGGGAAGAAATGCCTGAAAATGCAGCATTTGCACACTTTTAATCTGGTCTATAAATTGTGCAAAGCCATGCGCCCAGGGCGAGGCAGGACAATTGCACAGGGAAACCAGCTTCCCTGAGACGGGGCTGTTTTGCAAAATAAAAAAAAAAGATTGTGCATATATTGGCTGCATTCTTACCCTGCTCTACCTCCAATGAGCCCAGGCTTCATAGTTCCCCACCGCTTATTTTAACCCTTTGAGGTCTGTTAGGTTGAGATACGGCGACTGGCTCCAGGTTGCTTAGTGAGCTTTGTGGCTGAGCATTCGAACCTGGAACTGCCAAGTCCAAATCTGACATCCTGCCTTCTACATCATTTTTGTTGTATGTGACGCACCAGAAATTGGTCAGTCCCTTAATTCTAAGTCAGGATACATGATGATATTTTGGCTGCGTCAACAGAAGCTTAGTGTCCAGATCAAGGGAAGTAATGGTACCACTCTGTTTTGCCTTGGTCAGGCCACACCTGGAATACTGTGCCCAGTTCTGGGCACCATAATTTAAGAAGGATGTTGACAAACTGGAAGCCAAGCCTGATGAGGAGCAGTTGAGGGAGTTGGTTATGTTTAGCCTGGAAAAGAGGAGACTGAGAGGAGATACGATAAACATCTTCACATATATAAGGGTTTGTCACGTGGAAGATGGAGCAAGCTTGTTTTCTCCTGCTCTGGAGGGTAGGACCCGAACCAATGGCATCAAGTTACAAGAAAGGAGATTCCGACATCAGGAAGAACGAAATTTCTGACTGTAAGAGCTGTCTGACAGTGGAACAAACTCCCTTGAAAGGTGATGGGCTCTCCTTCCTTGGAAGTTTGTAAGCAGAGGTTGGATGGCTGTCTGTAACGGATGTAACGGCTCTCCTTATGTTCTCCTGAACCAAATTGATGTGGTAGAATCAGCAGATAGCAGTGGTACCATATCCTAGGAACACAAGAAGACCAGGAATCTGCTCAAGTAAAGTGCAGCTTACAACTCTCCGATTTCAGCACCAATTGCAATTTCTGGCTGTCGTGTTGATCTCCTCTGCACCCCACCCTGTGATGTTTCTTGATCCCAAGCTGAAAACCAGGAGCCACTTGCAGTGGTGAATCACTGTTTCTTGAGGCCATGTAGCTCAGGTAACAGTCACACAGCGGTGAAAATTAATGCAGCCGAAAGAGCTCCCTGTTTATCAGGTAATAATGGCTTTCCAGCTCTGAAGGCTGCATTCAGAACATGATCTCCTCATCAAGTTGTCCAATTGCTCAATAATACAGATGCCGAGTGTCTGACATTTCAGCGTTGCTCATCGCCTCGTCATGCTGAAGTGTCCCTGCGGCAGCCCATATTGCCGAGAACTAAGGTGTCCGGGTATGGCAGTGCTGTTGCCGAATGGAAGAACTTCGGGAGCTCCCTTTGTCCCACATTACTAAGCCCGAGGCAAGGCAAAGGTGGTGCAATGGGGTTGATCAGCACCCCCCAGCTGCTGCCAAAAATCCTGCTTGGTTCCTATTTGCACTGGATTAGCCTCTTCCCCTTTAACATGCCCACATTTCATTGGCTGCCAGGATTGGATATTCATTCATTTGTTCACTGCATGAGGCAAGCTAGACTGAGAATTAAGGACTGGCCCAAGACCAGTCAGCAGGGTGGATTTGATTTAAATCACTAGCCAGTATTTTTCGCTCCATAAGACGCACCTAGTTTTTAGAGGAGGAAAGGAGGAAATCCCTATTTTGGGGGGATCAGCTCAAAGTTGTGCAGCTTCTTTTGCAAAGGGGAAAAGCCCCGTTTTTTTGAGGATCAGCTCAAAGTTGTTGAGCTTACTTTGCAAAGGGAAAAAAATCCTGTTTTTATGGGGTTCAACTCACAGTTCTGCAGCTTCTTTAGGAAAGGAAAGGGAGCCGTTTCTACAGTTTCCAGACAGATAATCTAATCAGCCAGTCACATGTCGCTGGGGAAACAAACAGCCTCTGTCTGCAGAACATTCAACAATGGAGGCCTGGGCAAGGGGGCCGGAAAGGGAGCCAGCGACCGACCACACATTTGCACCATAAGACGCACAGACATTTCCCCTTACTTTTTAGGAGGAAAAGTGTGTCTTATGGAGCGAAATATATAAATATATCTCAGAAAGACTCATTCTTGCTGGTATAATCTTAATATTTACAACCAGATGAAGGTTTCATTTTTGGAATAATAAATTTTCAGAGTAGTTTTTACAGTTATATCAAAAATTACTGATTTGGTTATACTATTAGAAATACAAAGACAGGTAATTATGAAATTATTGTTTATATTTGGACAACTTTTCTGCTGTACTTTATTGGAAGGAGAAAAATAATCATTTCCTTAATAACAATTTAAACAATTTATTTAACTAAAACAATAACATTATAGCATATGTATCCATGTTTGTTAACTGATGTGGTTAAACAATTAAAAAACAACAACACAAAAAACAAACTGAGTTTTAGCACACATGAAAAAATTAAAACAAATCCTTATTTCCTGATTAATAGCCTTTGGACTGTAATGTAACTTAAATGGAAAACTATCTGTAGATAGATTTTTCATCCAAAAGCAGTTTATTTTAAAAATCCAATTTAAATAAATAAATATTTGAACCCAGGTCTCCCAGGTCTTAGCCTGGCCCTCTAACCACTACACCACACTGCCTCCCTTTGAATTACATATGGGAGCACCATAATCTTTTCAGCGCTCAGGGCCTTTATAGACCCCGTTGTGTGACTGGCATCCTTAACACGATCTCAGCGTTTCAAATGTGGTTACTTGGCCAAAGAGGTTGGTATACATTAGAAGATTTAGCTCTGGGTAACCGTCCTCTTGAGAGTCCCATGGACTGCAAGAAGATCAAACTTATTCATTCTGAAGGAAATCAGCCTTGAGTGCTCCCTGGAAGGACAGATCCTGAAGCTGAGGCTCCAAGACTTTGGGCCACCTCATGAGAAGAGAAGACTCCCTGGAAAAGACCCTGATGTTGGGAAAGATGGAGGGCACAAGGAGAAGGGGACACAGAGGACGAGATGGTTGGACAGTGTTCTCGAAGCGACTGGCATGAGTTTGGCCAAACTGCGGGAGGCAGTGGAAGACAGGAGTGCCTGGCGTGCTCTGGTCCATGGGGTCACAGAGAGTCGGACACGACTAAACAACTAAACAACAACAACAACAACAACAACAACAACAACCCGTCCTATGGTACCACACCCTCCAACATTTCTACTGATGAAAATAGGGACATCCTAGTTATATAGTTATATGGTTTATGTTTTTATACCGTAAGCCATCTTGTGAACTTTGGATGAATGGCAGTATAGAAATATAATGAATATTAATTATAATAATTTTGAGGTGAAATATGACTGGTTCCACCTCCCAGACAGATACAACTGCTTACATTACAGGTGCCATGAACTACACTTTATTGTTATTTTTTTTCCATTTCCATTCTTAGCCGTGCCTTACTGTGGTTATTAACTAAAAAGCTGGAAAACATAACAAGAGGGCTAGAGGCTGCCATTTCAGGAGGTTTTGTGTGACACAACAACGGTTAATTGCATCAAGCATGAGCCAGTGTCACAGTATTCAGGACCAACAGCAGAGTAACAACAAGGTTCAGGACCAACAGCAGAAACAACAAGCCAGCAACGCTTGATTTATTTCATTTTATTTGTATTTTAGTAATATTCTCCAAACGGAGCCAAGGCAGGGAGTCTCTCTTTCCCGGCTGGTCTCTTGTTCGGCCTGCAGATAACCCGATCCAAATTGCTCATGGGAGGCAGACAATTAAAAGTCAGAGCCATCTGTTCCCTTAACACTCCCCACAAGGCAGAGGGGGGGAAATGCTGCTATAAGCACTTTACCTTTAGTGTCTACTTAGAGGTACATGAGAAGGAACAGTGGTTGAATAAAAAAGAAAGGAGGCGGCACAAAAGGAACTGGAGCAAACAGCTGGGAAGCTGATGCTTTGATGATTTTTGTAAAAATATTTCGCTAATGGGAAAGAAGGGAATCTGTTTTCAGTCCCCCCCCCCCCGGTCAAATTTCTCCCTGCATTTTGAAATTTCGAATTACCTAGTCACCTCCTTCCCCTGAATTCGGTAAGCAAAATGGATACATTAAGAACGATGGGTGACACCTGGATTGAGAGCAGTACATGTGAAAAGGATCTGGGAGTCTTGGTAGACCATAAACTTGACATGAGTCAACAGTGTGATGCAGCAGCTAAAAAAGCCAATGCAATTCTGGGCTGCATCAATAGGAGTATAGCATCTAGATCAAGGGAAGTAATAGTACCACTGTATTCCGCTCTGGTCAGACCTCACCTGGAATACTGTGTCCAGTTCTGGGCACCACAGTTCAAGAAGGATACTGACAAGCTGGAACGTGTCCAGAAGAGGGCAACCAAAATGGTCAAAGGCCTGGAAACATGCCTTATGAGGAACGGCTTAGGGAGCTGGGTATGTTTAGCCTGGAGAAGAGAAGGTTAAGGGGTGATATGATAGCCATGTTCAAATATATAAAAGGATGTCATATAGAGGAGGGAGAAAGGTTGTTTTCTGCTGCTCCAGAGAAGCGGACACGGGGCAATGGATTCAAACTACAAGAAAGAAGATTCCACCTAAACATTAGGAAGAACTTCCTGACAGTAAGAGCTGTTCAACAGTGGAATTTGCTGCCAAGGAGTGTGGTGGAGTCTCCTTCTTTGGAGGTCTTTAAGCGGAGGCTTGACAGCCATCTGTCAGGAATGCTTTGATGGTGTTTCCTGCTTGGCAGGGGGTTGGACTGGATGGCTCTTGGGGTCTCTTCCAACTCTATGATTCCATGATTCTATGTTTCTATCTCTTGGTTGTTATTGCAATTATAATTATTGCAGTGTTATAATTATTGTTATTATTGATTGTATATCTGTAAGATTTATTTTATTAATTTTGTTGTTACAGTTTGTATTTTTAAATATTTATTTAAGCAGTCCCCCCCAAAAAAGTGGCTCATTAGGATACCCTATGATACAAAATAAAAATCACTTAAAACTATAAAACCAGACATCAACTGCTTATATTTATCCTGCTGCACACCACTTTGATTTTTTTTTTTTTATGTTTACTTTATGCCATTCATTTCCACACACAGGAAATGTGATGCTGATGTGGGGAAAACACAATCAGTTAAGTATCATTTGTGGACCAAAAGCAACAGTGAATACAAGTCATATTCGCTGGATCGATTTCTGTTCCAGACGTGGGATGAATTAGTGAACATCAGCAATTTATGTAAAACTTTCAATAAATTATAAATCTTTAAAAGGCTGAATAAATAATAATACAGTAAAGAGATGTTAGGTTGCAATCCTATACGCCAGGTATGTGGAGACTATGACTCCATCATCTGTTGACCATTCTGGCTGATGGGAATTGGGATCCTTATCAACATTTGGAGGGCTATAGGTTCCCTTCTCTGACTATACACTCTTTCCTCCTAAATCCAGTTGAAATCACATACCTGGCTTCTGAGTAGGCCTGCACATGATGAGTGCATTGATTACTGTTGGTGCACATTTACATAGAGGCCAATGGGGAGACACTAGGTAAAGGGTAAAGGGACCCCTGACCATTAGTTCCAGTCGTGTCCTACTCTGGGGTTGCGGTGCTCATCACACGTTACTGGCCAAGGGAGCCGGCATACAGCTTCCGGGTCATGTGGCCAGCATGACAAAGCCGCTTCTGGCGAACCAGAGCAGCGCACGGAAACTCCGTTTACCTTCCCACCGGAGCTACCTATTTATCTACTTGCACTTTGACGTGCTTTCAACTACTAGGTGGGCAGGAGCAGGGACTGAACAACGGGAACTCACTCCGTCGGGGATTCGAACTGCCAACCTTCTGATCAGCAAGCCCTAGACTCTGTGGTTTAACCCACAGCGCCAGACACTACTGAAAACCTAAAGCAGCTTCGAAGCAGCTGGAGAAAAAGAACAGAGATGAGGACTTAAGACAGGCAGCTTTGACTAAGATACATTTGTACACCACTTTAATAATCTCAGGCTGTGAAGAAGTTTATAAATTTGTAAAGTCCCCCCCCCCCACTTCTAAATTTTGGACAAAGCACCAGGCATGTACAGGTCCCCCCCAACACCCTGATTTTGCTCCTTTCCATTTATTTGCATATTTTCCATATGTTTTTGGCGCGGGGGGTGGGGGTGGGTGTTAATCACTGTAAGAATAGAGACAACCTTTCTTGGGTTGCCATATGCCTGGAATTTGCTGGACATATCCGGAATACTGCTGTCTGCAGAAGTGTCTGGGTGGAAATCAGTAAAAAAAAAGCCTGGCAGCCCATGTTGGAAGTACTGTTTCTGCCCTTTTTTGTGATATTTCTCAAAAGCGGGGTGTGGGGGTGGAGCTTAGCAGCTTTGCCGAAAAATGCTCAACAACTTTTCTGTCCAGATTTTCACTGTTTGAAATATGGCAACCCTATTTTTACCACACACAAAAAAACCCTGAACACTTTTGTACATAGATAAAAGAGAGCATCTTAAAAAGCAGAGACATCACCTTGCCGACAAAGGTCCGTATAGTTAAAGCTATGGTTTTCCCAGTAGTAATGTACGGAAGTGAGAGCTGGACCATAAAGAAGACTGATCACCGAAGAATTGATGCTTTTGAATTATGGTGCTGGAGGAGACTCTTGAGAGTCCCATGGACTGCAAGAAGACCAAACCTATCCATTCTGAAGGAAATCAGCCCAGATTGCTCACTGGAAGGACAGATCCAGAAGCTGAGGCTCCGAGACTTTGGCCACCTTGTGAAAAGAGAAGACTCCCTGGTGTTGGGGAAGATGGAGGGCACAAGGAGAAGGGGACGAGGATGACAGAGGATTGGATGGTTGGACAGTGTTCTCGAAGCTACCAACATGAGTCTGACCAAACTGCGGGAGGCAGTGGAAGACAGGAGTGCCTGGCGTGCTCTGGTCCATGGGGTCACGAAGTCGGACACGACTAAACAACACGACTAAACAACAACAAACAACAACAACAACCGTCCTATGGTACCACACCCTCCAACATTTCTCTGGTGAAAATAGGGACATCCTAGTTATATAGTTATATGGTTTATGTTTTTATACCGTAAGCCATCTTGTGAACTTTGGATGAATGGCAGTATAGAAATATAATGAATATTAATTATAATAATTTTGAGGTGAAATATGACTGGTTCCACCTCCCAGACAGATACAACTGCTTACATTACAGGTGCCATGAACTACACTTTATTGTTATTTTTTTTCCATTTCCATTCTTAGCCGTGCCTTACTGTGGTTATTAACTAAAAAGCTGGAAAACATAACAAGAGGGCTAGAGGCTGCCATTTCAGGAGGTTTTGTGTGACACAACAACGGTTAATTGCATCAAGCATGAGCCAGTGTCACTGTATTCAGGGCCAACAGCAGCAGCAACAAGCGAGCAACGCTTGATTTATTTCATTTTATTTGTATTTTAGTAATATTCTCCAAACGGAGCCAAGGCAGGGAGTCTCTCTTTCCCGGCTGGTCTCTTGTTCGGCCTGCAGATAACCTGATCCAAATTGCTCGTGGGAGGCAGACAATTAAAATATTGCTTGCAGAGAGAGTCCCCAAACAAATGAATTAGAATCATAGAATCCTAGAGTTGGAAGAGACCACAAGGGCCATCCAGTCCAACCCCCTGCCAAGCAGGAAACACCATCAAAGCATTCCTGACAGATGGCTGTCAAGCCTCCGCTTAAAGACCTCCAAAGAAGGAGACTCCACCACACTCCTTGGCAGCAAATTCCACTGTCGAACAGCTCTTACTGTCAGGAAGTTCTTCCTAATGTTTAGGTGGAATCTTCTTTCTTGTAGTTTGAATCCATTGCCCCGTGTCCGCTTCTCTGGAGCAGCAGAAAACAACCTTTCTCCCTCCTCTATATGACATCCCTTTCTCACTCCTCTATATGACATCCTTTTATATATTTGAACATGGCTATCATATCCTTGCTGTGTCAATAAGATATTCCCCCATCTATGTGTGCTTCCAATGGCCTTTGGGTGCAGGAGGTAAGACCAGGTCACCTGCATCGCACGGGGTTGGACTAGAGGACCCTTGGGGCCCCTTCCATATCTAAGTTTCTATGATTCTATGACCGCATTCCCGTCATCCAAGGCCAGCATGGCCAATAGCAATGTAGTCCAAAATACCTTGAGGGATACAGGCTGGGGGGAAATGATCTACAAAGAATGTCTTCCTCTAGGTAAATATTTTCCCCCTTCCGACCAATAAATCCATTTTGCATTTCTAGCAACTGCTTTTGGTACACACACACACCAAACAAATTTACTGTTAAACACGGGAGCAAAAGAATGCTTTAAATAATTCTCGAGTAGAATTGTGGCGGTGGGATTAATTGCTGAATAAAGAAAGGAAGGAAATAAACGAATATATATATATATATATATATATATATATATATATATATATATATAAGCTGGATAGAGCTTTTTTAATAAAAACAAAACAAAACAAAACACACACACACACATGTTGAGCGAAAGGGCAAATGCCGGCTTCGTTAAGTCCCCGTTAAGTAACAATTCACTCATATTTCTGGACTAACACAAATGAGCCGATTCTCATTCCTCAATTATTAATGTGTGGGTAATGGGTGGCCGGCAGAATCCCTACAAAGCCCCATGTTCACTTGAGGACATAATATATATGTGGCAATCTATCAAGAAGTTTAATTCTGTGTCTCACAGTTTGAAATGGGATAATGGATTTTCATCGCACTGCCTGTATTCATTAGCTTAACAATGCCAGGATTTCCTTGCTACCTCCGACACGGCGTCACGAATGGTCACTATTAAGCTTCAGTGTAATTGTCACTGTCTCTGAATTTCATGCATTTGATTTCTCTCTGGCCTTCCTCTTTGCAATGCCCCCTGCAAGCAATGCTTGCGTATATCTCTCTGCAATTTAAGACTATGCTTTATGCATCTGGCCAAGGGAACCCATTTCCATGAAAGCTCCTTCCATTATAAAAATGTTTGTCTTCAGGATTCCACAATACACATTTTTTGTGTTTGTTCCTGGAGTCCAGCATCCTGTCTCTCACAAGTGACCAGACAGATTGCTTCCAGGAAGTCCAGAGCAATTCAAGAAGGCCACCGCTCCATTGCCCAGTATCCTGTGCTGTTCTGGTATTCAAAGATTTAGTGCCCTTAAACATGGAGGATCCATGTAGATTTCATGGCTTATAGTTGAGACATTACATAATTTTCCTGCTTAGTTCCACCAACAGATCTTAACTCACTCTCTCTCTCTCTTTCTCTCTCTCTCTCTCACACACACACACACACAGAGAGAGAGAGAGAGAGAGAGACACACACACACACACACACACACACACACACACACAGTGCCAGCTATGGACAAATCTGTCAATTTTGGTATCTCCCAGTTTCTTTTTTCCCCCCCAATCTTAAATCCAGTTCTCTACATTTCCAAAGCAACCTGTGTTTTTGTTTCTAAATGTGTTTTTGTTTCTAAAACTTGTCAGCGTTGTAGTGCTGATTTCTCCTAATACACACATTTGTAAATATATACATATTTTTGCACACAATTTTACACAAAACAGTGCATTTTGTGTGCAAGTGTTTCAGTTTGTGCATTGCTTCGAGAAGTGCAAATAAGGTAGTTTCTCATTAAAATGCCAAGAAAATTGTATTTCTCCCCATCCAATGCACACTCGTTTTTAAGAAGAAGTGTGCATGCACACGGAAGCTTATACCAGAACAAACTTAGGTGCTACTGGACAATTTTTTATTTAATTTTTTTCTTATTTCGACTGCATCAGACCAACACAGCTACCTACCTGAGTCGTTTTCAAGATGAAGGACACGGAAGAAACAAAACTCCAAAATATTGTAGTGTGATTTGTAATGGAAGCGTTCTCGACAATTGCAGTTTTGCAGTGTGTTGTGTGTTGCGTGTACACTTCCCCTAAGCAAGGTCTTCCAGATTTCACATGCAAAACAGACACCTCCTCTGTATTTGTCTCCTGATCCTGATACTGACAAGCTGGAACGTATCCAGAAGAGGGCAACCAAAATGGTCAAAGGCCTGGAAACAATGCCTTATGAGGAACGGCTTAGGGAGCTGGGTATGTTTAGCCTGGAGAAGAGAAGGTTAAGGGGTGATATGATAGCCATGTTCAAATATATAAAAGGATGTCATATAGAGGAGGGAGAAAGGTTGTTTTCTGCTGCTCCAGAGAAGCGGACACGGGGCAATGGATTCAAACTACAAGAAAGAAGATTCCACCTAAACATTAGGAAGAACTTCCTGACAGTGAGAGCTGTTCGGCAGTGGAATTTGCTGCCAAGGAGTGTGGTGGAGTCTCCTTCTTTGGAGGTCTTTAAGCAGAGGCTTGACAGCCATCTGTCAGGAATGCTTTGATGGTGTTTCCTGCTTGGCAGGGATTGGACTGGACTGCCCTTGATGGCCCTTGTGGTCTCTTCCAACTCTATGATTCTATGATCCCTTTCAGATGCATCAGCCGACCCTATCATGCCTCCAAGGGAAATTCCCCATCACAGAGTCTCTGTGTACAAACATCTAAGGAGACCACTTCCTCTGTTTCTTTTCTTGTCCTGGGAATGCATACCAAAGGCACAGATATGTTTGTTTCAAAAGAGAAACAAGTCAGGAATATGTTTGTCCCAAGGTGGTAACATTCATGTAGTTTCCAGCCCAAGGTACTTTGCTGCCCGAGGCAAAGTGCAAGACGGCACATCTCAGCTCCCCAGTTCCACCTACAGAAGCTGATGCGACTGATAATTGAATCTTGCTTTTGAAACTGCTGGTGGGAAGCAGTAGTCTACGTTAGGGAGCCCATGGCAGGCTGCCTGCTGAAGACAGTTTTCTGCCGTAAAATCATAAAATCATCCAGATACATTGATAATCCGAACACATACAACATATAAAAGACTAGATAGCCACCATTGAATAAATCAGACAACTTTAGATTTAGTTTTAAAGATCCTCGGCTAAGTACCCCGAAACAATCTTGCTAGTTTGGGAAGTATTATCCCTCAACAAATATTGGATTACTGACTCTATGCAAATAGATATTTTGAGCTGTAAGGGAGTCACTAGGAGATCCCTGTGATGGGTGTCGAGAAGAGGGCAATCCAAAATTATGTGATGTATTGTGCCTGGTGTTTTCTTATTACAGGAATAGAATCTGTTCTGGAAGGGGATTTTTCCGCTGAAACCTTTCAAACAATACAGATGAGGGGAATGCATTTAGATAAGCTGGCATAAAA
Source organism: Lacerta viridis (assembly GCA_900245905.1). Lineage (NCBI taxonomy): Eukaryota > Metazoa > Chordata > Lepidosauria > Squamata > Lacertidae > Lacerta > Lacerta viridis. The sequence goes on along the minus strand of OFHU01001006.1, from coordinate 55,103 downwards.
GCTCTGCGATGGTAATTAGGCATTACTCCTGAACATACAAAAGTTAGGGAGGGGTAGAATTTTTGGATTTCACGATTTAACAGTCTCTGCTTGATGAGAGAGAAGATTTGTGACTCATCCGATGGAAGAAGGGAATGTATTGCAATCCATACTTGCCTGAGTTTGAGGTTAATTTCACAAAACAGCTGGTTAGTTCTAGTGGCACAGGACCTGTCATGCAGCGTACAGCTCTACCTTCCAGAAGAAGAGTGTGCCCTGGGGACTCAGAAGGGACAGTTGCATCTAATGCCATCTGTTTTCTACCTGAGCTCCTACCTGTAGCCCCCGTGGAACAGGGCCCTTTAGGGTGCAACAAGGACATGCCCCCCCAACATGTTGAGAGGGCAAATTGGGACACCCACAACCATGCACAATCTGGCCCACAAACACACACCACTGCCACCTGTCTTCTCCCTCCATACCAGTGGGTGTAGTGGTTAAGAGCAGTGGACTCATAATTTGGTGAACCGGGTTCGCGTCCCCACTCCTCCACATGCAGCTTCTGGGTGACCTTGGGATAGTCACACTTCTCTGAAGTCTCTCAGCCCCACTCACCTCACAGGAGTGTTTGTTGTGGGGGAGGAAGGGGAAGGGGAATGTTGGCCGCTTTGAGACTCTTTCGGGTAGTGATAAAGCGGGATATCAAATCCAAACTCTTCTTCTTCTTCCTCTTCTTCTTCTTCTTCTTCTTCTTCTTCTTCTTCTTCTTCTTCTTCTTCTTCTTCTTCTTCTTCTTCTTCTTCTTCTTCTTCTTCCCAACCCACTTTCTCTTCTTGTTTACACCTTCACCCATTGCTGCTGCCTCATCCTCATCATCATCTGTGGCCTCCCAGAGGCCTTTTACAATCACCAAAGGGCCTTTCTGGAAGGCGGTCATTAAATGTTTGCGCCAGAGAGGAGGTGCTTTGGCATGACCTTTGGATGATTGCTAAAGAGATCCCGGAAGGTGCTGTGGCACTGTTGAGCCTGCTGACTCGTGCCAGGGTTCCAGTCTTAAATGGGACATTCCGGGGTCCAAACAGAAGCCAGGATTGGCTTCTGTGATCCATGATGCCCTGCTTAAAATGGAACAGTTGCAGGCTATGCAAGGGGGCCCCTGTTGGTCCTTCCAAAAGACCACCACTTTTATTGTGGCACAAGCTTTTGCGGGGCATAATCTTAAAGGTGCCACAGGACTCTTGGTTGCTATTGCTATGGTTGTTGTTCCTGAAACAGATCTATCATCTATCTGTTTCCCTCTGCATTCAGAACACTTTGCATCCTCCGAGGGGAGTGAGGAGCTGGATTTAGGTCTTCTGTTCAACATGCCAGATATTTAACCTAGCACTGCTTGCTCTAAATTCCCAGGAATTCATTAGAGTGGCAGAACGTCAGATGAGAATCCAACTTGACCTTGCATTTCCCAGCTCTCTGCTCTCTGCTCTCTCTCTCTCTCTCTCTCTCTCTCTCTCTCTCTCTCTCCCCCCCCCCCCCGCTTTCTTGCTTGCAGACTTCAAAGTCACCATTTGGCAGCTTGCAGGCCCTCTAACCATCAGAAGGAGGGAGAATATGTTGGACATATTGCTGCTATCTCTTTCCTCCTTATTTTTATCCATGACACAGGAATTACCCCGCCTAAGGAACTATTGCCGTCATTCCATTATCCTCCCCTCACCCCCTCCTCCAAAAATTCCCTTCCAACTTTCCGGGCTTGAGATTCAACAAGGTCCAAACTCCATTATTGAATGCAACCTTGTTTTATTTATTTATTATTTTTAAAAAGGTATTTTTGGAGCAAATATTGTGGCAATGTTGCCCTCAAAGGCGAAAGGGGACTCTCCCCCCCACAAAGCGGAACACAGGAGACAGCAGCCATGAGGACTGAGCCACAAAACACATTCCCACATTGGCAGCCAACAAGCACCCTTGTTCTTTTTTGCCACCCATATCTGTCACACTCTCTGCCACAGTCTGCACTCAAGCGGATAGCTCAGTTGATTAGAGTGTGGATAACTCCAAGGTTGCAGATTCAATCCCCATTTGGGACACCTGTATATTCCTGCATTGCAGGGGGTTGGACTAGATGATCGTAAGGGTCCCTTCCAACTCTGCAACTCTATGGTTCTATGATATATGCACTCCAACACACATCTCCCACACCCCTTGTCCCTGCTCCATCTTTGGCCTCCATCACAGAAACAGTGAGTGGGATGGCGGCCACCGAACCCAGGCACTTTCACCGGCTTCTGCCAGGCAACTTTATCCCTGACTTCAGTTTGCCAACTTCCACTGGCTTCCTTCCATGAAAACCCACTGGTTCATCCATTCGCCCTCCATTTTCCTCGCCCACATTTGAAACCTCCCTGCCAGGTTTCAGTTAATTCAGTTAAGTAGACAAGGGAGCTCTTACCAAGTCTTTATCCAATATGCACAGCGAGAGACCTCTGTTCGCTGCCTCTTAGGTTAATGACATCGCTCCAACGGAGCTCCCCCCCTCCCTTCCTAGCAAAAAAGCACTTCTCCTTATGGTGGCCTCCAGGGGCTAATTGTCTCTGAGCCCATTGCTCTTCCACTTTCAATGCACGCCAGAGTCTGGGAGAATGGGGAGGGGGGGGTCAGAAATGCTCTCCAATGATAATGTGTCAGCTGGCTGCTCTGTCTCTGTCTCCCCCTTCTCTTCCCCCAACCCCTCCCAACTCTTCTGTTCACCTGTCCCTGAGCTGTGACCTTCCTCAAACGGTTGCTGTAATTCAATACTGCCTTCCTCTTCTATGCAAAGTTCAGGAGGAGTGGGGGGGAGGGTCCTCCACCATTCCTCCTCAGTCCAGTTCGTGGCACTCTCACTCTCCATTCATTCACACTACATGCCCCAGCGTCAGTCCACGAATACCCACACAGCTTCTGCCAGCTGGCTTCCAAAGGTGAGCTTCAGCCAGCTTGCATCTGCAAACATCCATATGTTCCAGCCTTACAACAACCCATCCACTGGCTTCTGAATGCAAACTCCACTGGTGTCCACCCACCGACATCTGCCTGGTTCTGCCAGATCCATTGCTAGGCACCAGCCAACTTCTGACCATGGGCATCAGTTGCCTTCACGTCGCGATCCCACCCAGCCTTTACATTGCTCCATAGCATCCCATTCTTGGATGACCTCATTTTGTCTGCCAGTTTACCTTCAGCTGTTGCCCACTGTTTGGTTGTTTTTTTCTTGCTAGGGGAGAGGGAGAGGGAATGGACCACTTTTATATCCACTCAACTGCCATCTGAGGGGGCAATGGCCCTTCATAATGGGGCATCATACAATTGTAGAGTTGGAAGAGACCATGAGGGTCATCTATGCAATGCAGGGTTCTTTCACCCCATGTGGGGCTTGAACCCACGACCCTGGAATTAAGAGTCTCATGTACTTTCCAACCTCCTCAAACATTTCCTGCAAATGGTGGCTTCCCAATATGACCCACATGTCAGCGAGTTCAGAGGCTAAAAAAGAGTAACAGATATAACTTTTTTGCATTCTGGAGGGCTCAAGCCAGGGGTGGCCAACTCCCAAGAGACTGCGATCTACTCACAGAGTTAAAAACTGGCAGTGATCTACCCCCTTTTTGGGGGGGGGGTTCAGGTCAAAGTTGTTGAGCTTTTTTTTAGGAAGGAAACCCCCTGTTTTGGGGGGTTCAGGTCAAATTTGTTGAGCTTTTCTTAGGGAAGACAAGCTTGTTGAGCTTCTTTGGGGGAGCCAATGATCTACCACAGACCTCCAGTGATCTACTGGTAGATCACGATCTACCTGTTGGACCACCAGCCTCTCTTTTCATTCAGTTAAGCGAGAAGCATTATCACAGTTCAAGGAAACACTCCAACCAAGCAAAACTTGAGGAAAGTATGGGGTGCAGCTGGTGAAGGACTTAGCCTGAGGAGAGGTCCTGAGGACCAGATAGCAATGGCCTGAGGTTCCCACAGGCCAGAGTTTCTCTATCCCAATCAGAAAACGAAGGATTAAAATGGGTGTTTGCAACATTAGTTGTATCCAGAGTAAACCCATATAGTTAATAGATCAAGACTGAGGAGGAAGGAGTGCCATTCGCCTTGACAGGTTGGCTAAGGACAGACTCAGATGGTGGAACAGTGCCTCATTTGTCCTAATGGACCAGCCGCCAATGCATGGTGGTCTCCAGATGCTCTCAGACTACAGCTCCCATCAGCCCCAACCAGCATGGTCAGGGATGATCAGAGTTGTAGTCTGGAAATGTCTGGAGGGCAGTAGATCAGGTGTCCCTGCGGCAGAGGGTAAATAAAGCTGAGCAGTCCCACGGAGGCCCAGTTCCCATTTCTCATCCCGCTGCATGTTGCCTCCATGTCAATGATAAATAACTATTAATTGAGTTCTCCGGCTCTTGCTTGCATTTGAATGCAGTATTCTTCAGAGCTGGGAATTTGGGGGAGCTATGCCAAATCAATGTGATTTATTCAACCCACCCCCCTTCTCCTTCAGCTGGAGGAAGAGAGCTTTAATTCAGGTGAGGTTTGGATGGCAATTTTTCAGCGCTAGCAGGTGTCCGAGGGAAGTGGAACGTGTGGTTTTGTGCCTGAGAAATCCCTTCTGTGGAATTAGGGGATGCGCACAAACTCCCCTGATGAAACATGTTTGTCTCTTCACAAGGTACATTCGGCTTCCTTTGAAATGTCTGTCATCTTTGCTGTTTTGCCATTAAAAAAAAAACCTTGCAATTTTTCACTTTATTTATTTGTTTTGCATAGCGTGTTGATTCTGTTATAAACTGTGTGGCAGAGACTTAAGCCATGTGGTGGTGGGGGTCTTTAGGAAAGGGGTAATATAGACCTGGAAAGGGTGTCAGGCAACATAGCCAAGAGAAATATCTCTAGAAGGAAAACATCTATATGGATGATTTTTTCTATTCTTTTCAAGGAGGGATTGAATGAGAGAGAGAAATCATAAAATAATTGAAGTACTGCAGATAATTTGGAGATGTTTTCCTTTCCCTCTCATAGTACTAGAACCAGCCAATGAAGATCCATGTTGGAAGATTCAGAACAGGAAAGAACAAACACTTATTCACACACCTAAGAGCAATGGAATTGGCTTTCACAAAATATGACATTTTTTTGAGAAGGAGGGGGGATATTTTACCCAAAAATGAACATTGAATTCCTGCATTGCAAGGGGGTTAGACTAGATGACTCTTGGGTTCCTTTCCAGAGGTACGTTGCTTATTGCAAGAGCTCTGCAGGAGTTGGGCTTGCACGCATCTCCTCATGATCTATCCACCCTTAATTTAAAATCACCAAATCCTTTCTTTCCCAAGTCTCCACCAATGAGGGCTCTTATATATTTGGGGTTGTAAAGTTAACGTGTGCCTCTCCTTGAGCAACTAACACACATCCGATGCCTCCTTTAGGTCCGCCCAGAGACTTGCGGCAGGCACCCTGGAATAAAACCTCAGTCACCGCAGACCATCAAAGAGGTTAAAGGAGGAACTGCGGGCAGGGGACCACCTCCAGGGATGAGATTGCTAAGGGGCAGAGAAGCAGGACAGAGGACGTGCTCCCGCACTTTCGGCGGTCTTTGTTCACCGACAATGGGGGGTTATAAATAGCAGATATTAGAAACACTGTCCTGCAGGAACCGTGAATAATTAGACAGCTGATGCACAAGTTCGGGTAGAGGGCAGGGAGATAAAGCCAACTCATAAATGAGTTTGTGTGGAGAACGGGGAGCTGTGTTCGGCAAGCTTCTCTCACGAAAATGGCAGGAATTAGAAAATAACAGGAATAAAATAAATGTGTTTAACAATGCAATTTTCGGGGGCCTATTGGGACTGGTAGGGTGGCAGGCAGGGAGACCAACAGTAGGGGGAGCCAGAGGCTTTCTGTAGCTCAGTGACACAGAGCATCTCCCTTGCAAGCCGAAGGTCCCAGGTTCAATCCCCGGGGTCTCCGGATAGGGTTGGGAGAGATGCCTGCCTGAAATCCTGGACAGCCACTGCCGGTCAGTGTAGACATTACTGATCTTAGTGAACCAGTAGGCAGCTTCCTGTTTTGCAGTAACAGGCAGAGTCTTCTCTTCTCATGAGGTGGCCAAACTATTGGACCCTCAGCTTCTGGATCTGTCCTGAATATATATGTTCTGAATATATATGGGTAAAGGTAAAGGGACCCCTGACCATTAGGTCCAGTCATGTCCGACTCTGGGGTTGTGGCACTCATCTCGCATTAATGGCTGAGGGAACCGGCGTACAGCTTCCAGGTCATTTGGCCAGCATGATAAAGCCTCTTCTGGGGAACCAGAGCAGTGCACGGAAATGGCGTTTACCTTCCTGCCAGAGCGGTACCAAACTGCTAAGTGGGCAGGAGCTGGGACCGAACGACGGGAGCTCACCCCGTCGCGGGGATTCGAACCGCCGACCTTCTGATCAGCAAGCCCTGGGCTCTGTGGTTTAACCCACAGCGCCACATATGGGTAGGTTTGCCTAAACAGCAATGGAGAAGTAAAGAAGGTACATTTTGGACCCTGCAGAGTCCACCAAGCCCCTTCCCAAGTCTCTGAATATATTTCTGGTCAAACCTAGTTGTTGATCATTCATACATTTCGGCTTTCGTTGAGTAAATCAAGTATTTCCAAGCACTCGGCTGGAATCTTTCAATGGGAGAATGACTGGGTGCGTAAGCTGCATTGCAGTCTAAGCTAATTCTGCTTTGGTGAGCTATCTGTGCCTTGGAGTGAAGATACAGGATGCACAGCTCAGGCAATGGCAGACGAGGAAAGGTCTGCAACCCACAAAAGGGACTTGGATCTCGACGGTGAAAATGATACCCAGATAAATGTCCTCGACAGAGGTGGCCGACAGTCAGGAAGGCAGAAAATATTCACATTGTGAGCTGTTGCGCAGACCTCCTGCTTTGAGCTGTCCTAACTAGTGAAGTTGGGGGTCAAAGTTCAGGCCTCTTACATGTGAGCTCTGCATCTGACCTGTAGCCCCTTAAACGCTGTGGGGTTGTACTCCTCTGATTTTAACGCTTCTGTTTCTCCTGCCGGATTTCACCCCTTCCTCGCCCACTGCTACGCGGAAATCCATTTGCGTCCTCCAGAATCTCGGCGGCAGATTCCAATGGGAGATGGAATATCCATTAGCACCGATGAGAAGATTTCATCAAGCAATTGCCCGGTGCTGAGGAAATAGCAGCACAATTCTTTAATAGAATTGGATTCCCCACTGACTCCCCTGCAAAATACATTATTTTCCCCCAGTTATGTGCCCTTGCGTAACCTGTTCTGGAGGGAGTAAAGCTGATTTTAATCAATTTTCAGAATATGTAAAGCCTCCCTCCTGAGGATGATTTTAATAATTTACCGTGGACTCTTTAATCTCTTTCTCAGGTCAACATGGGGCTTTGTTTTCTTTTAATCAAACATTTGAATATTGCTGTCTCCTTGATTCCTGACTCTGGGGTTCTTGGAGCCAGTGGGAAATTCTAACCCTGCCTGTGTCCCGTAAACATATTAATTTAATTGATTTAAATCTAAGTGCCACATGGGAAGCTTCCTTACATTGAGTGACACCAGATCCACTGGTTCTCCAGGGTCTCGGGCAGGGATCTTTTCCCCAGCCTTACCTGGAGATTCCGGGGATCAAACCTGGAATATTCTCCATGAAGAGTGGATGTTTTACCACTGAGCTATGATCCTTCTCCAAAATGGATGATGATATGAATAGGAGAGTATGCCATTTGGAGTTGAAGTGGGCATCAGAATACGGCTTCCTGTTTCTGAACATGGGTTTCACTGTGAGTTTTGGGTTTACATATGCAATCGCAAAATCAGAAGTGCAGGGTCTCTTCATGACAGTTGCAGTCATACCCCTTCACATTCACACCCCTTCTAAGATTATAAGACCTTCTAAGATTATAATATTATAATTGCAGAACAATAACAATTAGAGATATAGGGTAACAATCAGTGAAGATCTCCCTATGTTTTCTTCCAGCAGGGGTCAACAACCTTTTCCAGCCGTGGGCCGGTCCACCCAGGGGCGGAGGAAGGGTCCGCGCTACCCGGGGTGGTGAAAAAAAGGCGCCCCTGGGGGGCGGGATGTCGTGACGTCACATTGTGACATCACGATGGAGTGCGCCTGTGCGAAATGTTGTGCAGGTGCACTCCATTGGCGGGCCACCGCTGCTTCTGCAACCCCATTTTAAGTCGCAGAGCGAAAAGGTAGCTCTTGGGGCTACTGAGCGCTATCCACGTGCGCTGCTCCCAGGACGAAGGAGCGAGCGGTGGCGCATAGGGATGACAAGCGGCAGCCCTTCCCACCACTCTCAATGCATCGCTGCTCGCTCCGTTGCCCCGGGAGAAGCAGCGCTGCACAGACAGGGTGCCCGACGGTGGGGCTCCCCTTGGGGAGTGGCGGTAGGGGCCGCCGCTTGTCACCCCCTCCCCTGGCACCCGGGGCGTACCGCCCCCACCCCCCCTAGTGACGCCCCTGGGTCCACTGTGCCTCAGACCATGTAGTGGGCCAGAGTATATTTTGAAAAAAAAAATGAACAAATTCCTATGCCCCACAAATAACCCAGAGATGCATTTTAAATAAAAGGACACATTCTACTCATGTAAAAACACGCTGATTCCCAGACTGTCTACGGGCCGGGTTTAGAAGGCGATTGGGCCGGATCCGGTCCCCGGGCCTTAGGTTGCTTACCCCTGATCTACAGTGCTCCATTATAATATTTTAGAGTGACTAAGCTTCACCAGGCTAAACATACCCGACTCCTTCAACCATTCCTCATAAGGCATGATTTCCATAATTTTCGTCACCTTGGTCGCCCTGTTCTGTGCATGTTCCAGCTTGTCAATATCCCTTTTTTAAAGAAACAGTGGTAGCCCAGAACTGGACAGTTAGAACTTCAGGTGAGGTCTGGCCGAGGCAGAATTGACCTTGCCACTTTTGAATTCCAGTTTTGCTACACGCTTACTGTTTTGCAGATCGGCAAGAGCTGCAGATCAGATCGAGTGTCTCCTGCACTCCCCCTGATCCCCTGCTTAGAGCCACCCGTTGTAGACATTTAATAGGAGAACAGCAAGAGATCACAAAATCTGAATTGGGAAAGGACAGCCTGAGCAATACAAATTCCTACGGGCCTGATGGAGTTTCTCTCTCCCCCCCCCCGCCTCCCCAAGCGGTAAAAGGATTAGCAGAAAAAAGAGGGAGGGAGAGAGAGCCCTGAAATTGCTGGCAATTATTTCTAAGAGCACGCAAAGGGCGGGAGAGGTCTTAGCAGCTTGGAAAGGGACAACATTCAAGCTCATTCCATTTCAAAAGCAGGGCAGAAATGTCACCATCTCTGGGAAACAGAAAAACTCTGTGCAAAGTTTTTATGCACGTTCAGCTACACGCAAAGCTGCCAGACTAATAAAGGAAGTTATCGTTGAGAGGATGAGGGACACACACATCCTCCTGCAGCTGTTTCTGATTTTTGCCATAATTTAAGGGTTTTAAAGAGTGGTTTCGATAGATGTTTCAGGCTGTTTTGAGATTGTCATGCCTGCTCTGTATCTACCTTGCCCTGGGACTTTTTGGGGAAGGGTGGGCGATAAATCTGTCACCCTACAAGGCACCCCAGGGACGCGGGTGGCGCTGTGGTCTAAACCACTGAGCCTAGGGCTTGCCGATCAGAAGGTGGGCAGTTCGAATCCCCGCAATGGGGTGAGCTCCTGTTGCTCGGTCGCAGCTTCTGCCAACCTAGCAGTTCGAAAGCACACAGTGCAAGTAGATAAATAGGTACCGCTCCGGCGGGAAGGTAAACGGTTTTCCATGCGCTGCTCTGGTTCGCCAGAAGCGGCTTAGTCATGCTGGCCACATGACCCGGAAGCTGTATGCGGACAAACGCCGGCTCCCTCGGCCTATAGAGCAAGAGGAGCGTGCAACCCCAGAGTCGTCCGCGACTGGACCTAACAGTTAGGGGTACCTTTACCTTTACAAGGCACCCCGCTTTGAGGACCCCGCAAAGTCAAGAACCAGTGTTGCTGCCTTGTCCAAGCTCCACACCCCTCCGCCATCACTATTAGGATTAAAAATGGCACTCATCGCCAGACATGAATGAGAAACGAGGCTGAAACACAGAATTCATACAGACATCCTTTTGCATCATGCTTTCAAGGAACACATTCATGCTTGAAAGCATTGTTTCCCAAACTTGGGACTCTATCTGGTTTATTGAGACTACAGTTCTCATCTTCCCCGACGATTGGTCTTGCTAGCACTTTCCCTGGGAATACCTGTGTTTTACCACTGAATCGGAGCAAATGGCAGTCTGCCCAAAACCCAATCGACATTTGGTTTGATACAGCAGCAAAACACGGGTTTTCCTGGGGAACGTACCAGGACAAAACAAAACAAAACAAAACAAACTATTCTTTGTCACAGACCTTTAAAGGCCATACATAGAAATGCAGCAAAAAAAGGAAGCCTGGCCTGGATGAAACCTCAGGCAAATGAAACGTGTGCTTAAGGAAGGATGTTGAACCTTTAGACCTTTGGTCAATTTGGACTCCAGCTCCCATGAGACCCAACTGAGATGATGGGATGGTAGGAGTTGGAGTCCAGTAAACGGGGGAAACCCATCAAATCCTCCCTTGCTTAAGAAGCCAATGCCATTAGCCCTTATTCCTTGCTGAATATTCAGCATGGCCCCTTTGAAAACTTGGTTGCCCAACACAGCAGTAGACCCTTGTGGACAAAGTGGACTTCCCCCTCCCATTCCTGTGAAATTGAAGGATCAAAGCACCAAGGGGAAGGCAAGCAAGCTCAGGATCAATTTCCCACCCTGTATTTTATTTTAGTTTATTGTCTGAATGCCGCACGGTGGGAAATTATCCCCTTCGCTTAAAACCAACAACATGTTTTAAGCATCATTCTGGGTGTAATTTGAGACACCGGGATGTAGTTTGCTTTCTATTCCCAAGACTGTACGGCAGGTGGGTTCTCTCGCTTGTGTTTCCACTGTGTTTATTTTGGCAATAAATGTCCCTCGGCTGTAAAATGAAGGATACTTTAATCTGTCTTTTCATATATAAACAGAAGGAGAAATCTAGAGGACAAATTGAGGTGGCTGTAAAACGCAGCTCCCCCTGCTAATAGTTGTTTGTTCTCTGCAAGGGCCAAGAAAACCACTCTCTGATAGACTAATCTATTAATCTCACTTATTCAAATGGAATCTGTGGGTCTTTATCAGAGTTCAAGCAGAGGAATGCCTTCTGAAAAGGGTTTCTTTTGTTTGTTTCTGGTGGTAGTGATGTGCAGAGTCTGCATACACTTCTTGACAAAATAAGCTGTATGTCTGTTGATGTTTCAAGTAGGAAACAATGTTGTCATGATTTAGAAAGTCATGGATGGATGGATGGATGGATGGATGGGTTCAGGGCTTTTTTTCAACTGGAACTCACCAGAACTCAGTTCCGTCGCCAATCAGGTGGGCACCATTGCCATTATAAGAGAACACAGGAGGTGTTTGTGGTAAGTTCCAACACCTCTTTTTCTAAAAACAAAAAACAAAACAAACAAACAAACCACTGGATGGATCAGTTGTTATTTATGGTCAACTTTCCATTAAAAAATGTGGCCAGGTCAATGTGCAATAAAGGTAATGAAAAAACAGATATATCCCTGGCACTTTCGCCTATCAATGACTTAAATATTTTATTTTTCCAGTATTTTGCTTCAGTTGGTTTGCCATTACTATTTATAAAATTTGTTAGTCGTTTTATCTTGCCCAAGGCAACCTAAACAAACAAAGGAAAGGTCTCGCAGATACATTAAAACCAAAGAGGAATGATAATAGGGTTGTATTTCAAGAGCTATTTGCAAACTCACTTTAATGTTACCTCTTTAGGCCAAACTTCCCTCTTAACCTGAGAATTTCTCAAGCAAGTGTAAAACTTGAAGCTTTCTTATTCATTTTCTCCCCTTTTTGGTAAACAAGTTACGCTGAGCCTGCTTTCCCAAGAGCCATTATGCCAAGGAATGTATGTGGAGCAGATACGTTTGGCACACATTGTCTGACTTAACTGGCCTCCAGTTTCTGCTGCCCCCCCTGCTTTTAACAGTCCTGGATTTACAGAAGCTGTCCTAGTTTCTGATTTGATCCTGGAATATCCCACTTTTCCTTTGGACACCCCTATTTTTATCGGAGAAACATTGGAGAGTGTGCTGGCCCCAGGGGTATGTCCGTGAAACGATGTCCAAGTCCAGTCCTAGGTCAGGGAGTCCAAAGGGGGTCAGTCCGGCGGGGAGCAAGGCAGGGAGCAGGTCAAAGTCCAAGGCACGAGGTTGCAGGTTGAGCACACGCTTGCAACAAAGTTGCTCACGCAACTTGGGCTGGGTCTGGCTGGCTTTTATCTGGCCCTATGCTTAGGGCGGTCCCGATCCTCCGGAGACTCGCCTCTCCTCCGGGCCTGGAGGCGAGCACTCCTCCTGCAGACACTTAACTCCCTTCGCCTCTCTGCCCTGAGCCTCTGTAGCTCAGGAGAGGCTGGTGGGTTACTGGACCCAGGGGATGCCTCCGCTTCTTCTGAAGAGGCTGGGAGTGGAGCACCTGCAGGCAATGGGTCCTCCCTCCCATCAGGCGCCAGAGCAGACTCTGCTGATGCCTGCACCTGGGGATCCAGCACAGGTGGGGATCCTTCAGGCTCAAGCCCTGGCCCCGGCTCAGCTGGTTCTGGAGGCGGGGAATCCTGTGCAGGCTGGGATCTCTCAGGTTCAGCATCAGAGTCTGACTCCCAGGCCATCACAGAGAGTATGGAATAGGATGCCCCTGTTTTCATTGGAGAAATGTGGGAGGGGACATCTCTATTTTCATCGGGCAAATGTTGGAGGGTACGGGAGAACAACAAGACTGAACCAGAGGGACCATTGTTCCTGATGATGTTGGGGTTGGTTGGAGTTTAACTTTGTGTCAACTTGGTGTTTGTTTAAACAAAATCAAAAATTCTTTCCAGTAGCACCTTAGAGACCAACTGAGTTTGTTCTTGGTATGAGCTTTCGTGTGCATGCACACTTCTTCAGATACACTGAAACAGAAGTCACCAGATCCTTAAATATAGTGAGGGAGTGGGGAGGGGTATTACTCAGAAGGGTGGTGGGAATGGGTGATCAGCTGATAGGTGTGGAAAACCTGTTGACGACTCTTAACGGCTGTAATTAGTCTTGCAGGGAAAGGCAAGGGGTGAGATGGCTAAAGATAGCTTTGTTATGTATAATGAGATAAGAATCCAATGTCTTTGTTTGGTGTTTGTTTGTTTGTTTGATGGATGGATGGATGATTTTATTCTTTGTAATTGATGTTGTTGGGTTTTTTTATTATTGTCAGCTGCCCTGCGCTCTGATTTGGAGGAAGGGCAAGATATAAAAACTCTGAAATTAATTGTAGTGGGCCTGCCACTTACGTGAGGATTTGGTTCCAGGGGTCCACGTGCAAAGGCAAAATCACACAAGGTCAGGAATCCCTGGAAATGCTCTCCCCCCACCACCACCACCACCACAAAGTGGAGGACTGCTCACTGGGATCTGGGAAGGTCCTCTCCTGAGACCCTCCTGGTGTGGGAATGCTTAGGAATGTGGATGAGGATATATTGATTAATATATCCTATCTTAACAAGCTCCAAACTTAGCAGAGTTGCATTCCCTTTCTAAAACACAGCAGAAAACGGTTGCACAGGCTTGCTAAAGCCTCAGAATAACATATATATTCCTGGTATATTCCCCTTCTTCCCTCTTAAAAGAAAAGACACAACACAGTGCTCTTTAAAAGTATAAAAAGAGTTTACTCACAGCTTTCATCCTGAGTTACAGTACAGTCTCAGAAGGCAGGCTAGCTTAGATAAATGTATTTACATGTGGGAACCTATCTCTATAAGGGAGAAGGCTTCACTAGGCCTCTCTTGGCTGGGAGCCAAGAGTGCATCCTGTCCTAAGGTGTTGCTTCTTGAAGAGACGAATCCAAAAGAGAGAGATGGTGTCTGGTCTTTGTATACCGGTGAGACCACACCCACCTCTAGTTACACAGGAAGTTATCTCAGTCCAGGTAAACAGGAAGCTTTGGCTGGAGGACTGAGATACCCTTCATGTCCACTCTAGCAATGGTATGTTTTGACTGCTCTGTGTTTACATCCCACACCTGGGACATTCCTAGACCTTACCAAGTGAAGAAGTGCCTTCTTTCCAGCCTCTGGAACACTCCCAGAGCCCTTAGACCTTCCCAGAGACTGATAAGGAAGGCACCGCCATGCTTACTTGGTTTGGGGAAGGCAGTGTGAGGGCTCTGGGAAGCGGCCAGAGCCTTTACACTGCCTTCCCAAAGCTACGTAGGTGGGGCGAGTTTTCAAGGATGGCTTTATTTAGTTTCTCACATTGTTCAGAAAGTGCAAATTCTGTTGGTTTACACTTCAATGTGAACTGAATTGAATTCCCCCACCATTCCTAGTAGTGATTCTGATCAAACTCCATTGAACTTGTGTCTGGGTAAGCATGCCTAGGAATGTGGTGTTATCCATTTCAGCTACATTCTAATTTAATAGCTGCTTTCTGAAATAATTCCATCTTATTTGATATTTGGCAGTGTCTTCCCCCTTCAAAGCAATCTCTAGCACTCTCTCTCTTTTAATATGAATTTTATCGAACTGCTTTTTCAAGATCTACAGTATTAAAAACTATAAAAAGGATACCAATTAAAATGAAATTGGTTCAAAACTAAAGAGACAAAAAAAGGGGCGAATTCTCAAATACGCAAACAATAATTGAGTTCCTAAAATATCTTATATCTATGTCAACTAAAGACCGTAGAAAGAGAAGATCAGCTTGGGGGAAGGGAGGAAGAGTGAGATGAAGGAAGATACAAATTCAAATTAAATATGAGGCATACACTTTATAGGGATGGACTGAGCAGAAAATTACATCCCATGTTGGACTCTCTGGCAATTGTAGGTCTGCTCCATCCCACTCTGTCCTTTGGTGTTGTGTACATTTTGCTCCTTGTACATATTTTGTGCACCCATTTTGCATATGCACAGGTTCCTCATGGCTGATGCTTAGTCAACGATAATAATAATAATAATAATAATAATAATAATAATAATAATAATAATAATTTATTTATACCCCACCCTTCCCCGCCAAACCGGGCTCAGGGCGGCTAACACCAATAAAATCACAACAAAAACATAAAACAATTCATTAAAATACAGATTAAAATACAATTTAAAATTTAATTTAGACTGCAGCCTCATTTTTAAGTAGCCCACCAATCACACCAAAAGAATGAAACATCAGGGTTAAACTGAAACCAACCCAAAGGCCAGGTGGAACAGCTCCGTCTTGCAGGCCCTGCGGAAAGATGCCAAATCCCGCAGGGCCCTGGTCTCTTGTGACAGACCATTCCACCAAGTCGGGGCCAGTACTGAGAAGGCCCTGGCCCTAGTTGAAGCCAACCTAGCATCCTTGTGGCTCGGGACATCCAAAAAGTTATTATTTGAGGACCTTAAGGTCCTACCTACATACCAGGAGAGGCGGTCCCTTAGGTACGAGGGTCCTAAGCCGCATAGAGGCGGTCCCTTAGGTACGAGGGTCCTAAGCCGCATATGATGGGATTGCCAACACATACCCCCCATATACCTTAGAATTCCAGCTCCCATCAGCCCTAGGCAGCATGGTCAGTGATGAGGGACGATGGGAGCAAGAGGATATGGATAATTTGGGTGAGGCTATTCTACATAAAGAAGGCTGATCTCCAAAGAATTGATGCTTTTGAATTATGGTGCTGGAGAAAATTCGTGAGAGTCCCATAGACTGCAAGAAGATCAAACCTATCCATTCTGAAGGAAATCAGCCCTGGGTGCTCACTGGAAGGACAGGTGCTGAAGCTGAGGCTCCAATACTTTGGCCACCTCTTGAGAAGAGAAGACTCCTGGAAAAGACCCTGATGTTGGGAAAGATGGAGGGTGCAAGGAGAAGGGGACAACAGGATGAGATGGTTGGACAGTGTTCTGGAAGTGACTGGCATGAGTTTGGCCAAACTGCAGGAGGCAGTGGAAGACAGGAGTGCATGGTCTGCTCTGGTCCATGGGGTCACGAAGAGTCGGACACAACTGAACAACTACAACAACAACAACAAATTCTACATGGAGGATCTTATGCTGACTCAGACTATCTTCCCAACTGTCTCTCGAGAATGGAGTGCACATCCGGGCGTGAAGTCCAGCCAATGTGTTAGGAGCATCAAAATTACCTCCCCAGGTTGCAAGCCTGGGCAGTGTGTATGGAGGTCCTGGGTTGCCCAAATGACAAGACCTGCCCCCTCTCGGCCTCGCTGATGTGGTCCAAAGGAAAGCAGAGCAAGACGTTTAGCTCCAGCTTGGCTGCGGGAGTTGCCAGAAGGAGGCGTACATGACGTCATTCAACCGTCTTAGGGACACCACTCCGTATTTGTGTAGGCTTTACTCCTTATCCCTTTTTTTGACCCACAAGATATCCTGCAAGGTTTAGGATCTGAGTCTTCCTTCTGCTGGATGGACCACCTTCCCACTTTGACGAACCCCATCTGCCCCTCAACACCCTCTGCAGCACGTGCAGAAACTGCATTCTTGAGTGTTGGATCCACTATTGGTCTCGTCCACTGCTGTTTTTCTAGGGGGGAAAAGAGTTGCCGGAACTCACTATGAACTGAGTTCCTTTCCATTCTGGCTGGAGAAAAGCCCTGGTCTTCTCTGTTCAATCTGTGGGAACCTGTCTTCACATGCAGGAGAAGGCTCTAACTCAGCTGCACTGGCTCCTGGTGGAGTACAGGATCATGTTTAAGGAGCTGGTTTTAACCTTCAAAGCCCTATACGACCTAGGACCCTCGTACCTACTGACCGCCTCCTCTGGTATGCCCCACAGAGGACCTTATGGTCTGCAAACAACAACGCTCTGAAGATCCCGGAGCCCAGGGAAATTAGACTGGCCTCGACCAAAGCCAGGGCCTTTTCAGCCGTGGCCGTGGCCTGGAGGAATGCTCTCCCACAAGAGTCTAGGGCCCTGCAGGATTTGACATCTTTCTGCAGGGCCTGCAAGATGGAGCTGTTCCATCAGACCTTTGGCCAGGGGGCAGTTTGACCTGTTTTCCTTTGTATAAGAACAAGCATGAAGCAGGTCTCCCGGCTTCTTCACAGGTCCTTATATGATCAGTGAAAACCTTTGGTCCTGGCAAGTATTAACTGCTCTCAGTCTTAACCTGATAACTGCCATTTGTCCAGATTTTAATTTGTCTGAATTAATTTTAAGATGTATTTTAATTAATTGATGCCTGTTTTTATGTATACTGTGTTATTTGTATGATGTTAGCCGCTCTGAGCATGGCTTCGGCTGGGGAGGGTGGGGTACAAATATTATTATTATTATTATTATTATTATTATTATTATTATTAGTTTGTGACCCATTGGGTATCCTCACCTGTTTTAGCCAGCCAATTGGAGCTGTTCCCAAGATGTAGCCGCTGTCAAACGCTGACGGCTTCTAGCTCTCATCTGCCCGCCTGGCTTGCTATTTTCAACATTGACTGGCAGTGGTTCTCCAGGGGTTTGGGCAGGGGCCTCTCCAGCCCTACCAGAAGATCCTGGGGAATGAATATGGGACCTTCTGAATGCAAGCTATGCTCTCTTCCATGGGGAAACTCTGGCTGTCTTCTAGCTCTCATCTGCCCGCCTGGCTTGCTATTTTCAACATTGACTGGCAGTGGTTCTCCAGGGGTTTGGGCAGGGGCCTCTCCAGCCCTACCAGAAGATCCTGGGGAATGAATATGGGACCTTCTGAATGCAAGCTATGCTCTCTTCCATGGGGAAACTCTGGCTGTCTGGATGTTGCCTAACTACAGCTTATCCTTGACCATGCTATCTTGGAATGACAGAGTTGTTGCTCAACAACATCTGCACGACCACAGGTTCCCCACTCCTGCTTTACTCCACCCGATGGCCATTCTCGGCCATCTCAATCCTCAATGCCTCTTCCCTTTGGTGCACTGTCAGCATAATTAACTTTGCGAGGCTTCACTCTTGGAGACTCATTCATAAATCAGGTCGTAATTAGGTTTAATTTACATTCGGTGCCATTAAGATCTTCATTAAAAAATAAAAGCTTTGGAATTTCACCTCCCACAGCATTTTATTTTATTTTAATACAGAAGAGTAATAAGATATGTCAGTATTATTTTTTATTATTAGCTTTCTGCCGTATCCTTCTCCCCACGGGACAGTAAGAAGTTAATTAAAGGGACGTCTCAGGCGGAAAGAATTGGATTCCGAGGAATGTCACCCTACGGTACAGCGAGGGAGATCCTTAATCTATATATCTATACAGACACGCTGTGCAACAAATGCAGACGGGGGGAAGAGCTGGGATTTTGTTTAGCAGATTCCACTGCAAGCTTGGCGAAACAAGGAAGGGAAGGTGTTCGCAGCAAATTCCACGTCCCGTTTAAAAACATTTATATGCCGCTTTTAATACGAAGCAGTTTGCCCAAAAAAATAGGATTTAAAACAAGCGAATCATCAACAAATGCATACAGAATAAGCAGGCAGTTGAGCGAAGTCTTTTTAGAGTAGACCCACTGAAATGCACAGAAGTGGCAGGTCCATTTAATGTCAACGGCTTTACTTGGAATACGGCTGAGTAGGCTGAAACCCATAGCGAGTTGAAATAATTATGTGTTGGCTAATAATTATGTGTGTGGCTAAAAGATTGCACAATGACAAGGGGGGAGGGGACACATTTACGCCACCTTGAGCTTCGTGAAGGCAAAGTGGGATATAAAGCAGAGAAACAAATAAGTAGAAGGATGGCGATGATAATAATAATAATAATAATAATAATAATAATAATAATAATAATAATCCCTAGAGAGTTGTGTCAGGTGGCTGGTCATGTATGTATGCATGTGATCAGTTGGACTCATGTTCAGAACAGTAAGTGCTATAAACACTGAAAACATGAATGAGAAAGGCACCACGTGGCAGCTAAATGATGTCTATTCTGCCAAATATTTTTGGCCGTTGTTTAAAACTCTAAAGAGCATCCTTTAGTCCTGCCCCACTGTGTGTTTTTTCTTCTCTGACTCTTCTTCAGCTGCCAAGCAGTGACAAAAATAGCCTCTTCTCTCTAGTACATATATAAATATATATATTTAAATCAGTAATACGTATCTGAAGTACTGCTCTGTGGCTGAAGAGATGTTATCTTCATGGTACACTAAGTCCTCGTTTATAGGATTGCTGGGTACTGTGCATAAAATTGCTGTGTGTTTCTTTTTTATAATCACAGGCAGCTGTTCCACCTGTGCTCGCTGCTTTGAAGCTCTCGGGAGTCCTTTCTTGTAAAGTGGCGCACACTGTATAGATTTTCCGCAGAGGTGAACCTGCCAGTCATGTAACCATAGAATGCACATTAGTTCAGGCTAAACCAGAGGTCTCAAGGGGCACTTTGTACGATTCCCACCACAGATGAAAAATTGGCTTGCAGGAGAGGGCAATTTTTGATCTGGGAGAAAAAGTGACCTTTATTCTTATCAGATTCAAGGGTTGCTGCCTTATTTGTTATTTTTAATGGAAAATAATAATAATAATAATAATGCAATTCCTTGTAACATCTTGTCTGACCCACAATGGTGGTGATGATGATGATGATGATGATGATGATGATGTCAGGAGTGCGTGCTGGAGCCAGGCCCTGGGACCAGCAGGGCTTGGCAGGACTAGGGCCTATTCGGCTTGTTCTAGGGAGGCAGGGCGTGGCTGCACAGGTGAGGCTGCTTGATAACTCACTGTGGCTGCACAGGTGAGGCTGCTTAGTAACTCACTGCACCTGGTGGCAGGAGCCAGCAGGGATATAAGGTCAGCTTTTCCCCTCAGCTCTTTGCCACAGCAACACATTCCCTGCCTTGCTGCGTGCCTTGACCCTTGGACCGTGACTTTGTGCCTTGTGCTTCCCATCCCCCGGACCTCGGCTCTTCGGACCCTCTTCCCTACCAACTTGCCCCTGGTCCTGACGTTCCTCGCTGCCAGCCCGGACTGTGACAAGTAATTATTTTATTATTTATACTCTGCCCACCTGGCTGGGTTTCCCCAGCCACTCTTGGTGGCTTACAGCATATATGTTGTTGTTCTTCAGTCGTTCAGTCGTGTCCGACTCTTCGTGACCCCATGGACCAGAGCACGCCAGGCACGCCTATCCTTCACTGCCTCCCGCAGTTTGGCCAAACTCATATATAAAACATAGTAAATATATATAAAACATAGCATATATAAAGCATAGTAAAACATCAAACATTAAAAACTTCACAATAAAGGGCTGCCTTCAGAGGTCTTCTAAAAGTTATGTAGTTCTTTATCTCCTTGACATCTGACTGCAGGGCGTTCCACAGGGAGGGTGCCACCACCTAGAAGACCCTCTGCCTGGTTCTCTGTAACCTCACATCTCACAGTGAGGGAACCGCCAGAAGGCCATCGGAGCTGGACCTCAGTGTCCCGTCTGCACAATGGGGGTGGAGACGCTCCTTCAGGTGGTTATCATTATTTTTAGTTTCTTACAAAGCACTTTCTTGTGGGAAATGTGCTTTGCTATGAACTATGGATAGAATTTTTTGAGGGGTGGGGTGGGGGGGATGTTCTTCGTGCTGAGACTTAATATGAGCAGGTAGAAGTAATATTTGTTGGATGTGCTCATAATAAGCTAATGGGATCCTGGAAGTTGCCCTTGATCAAAGAGAGGGTATGTCTGGTTCTCTTTTTACTATGGAATCTGTTATCATTATTTATAAGTTCCTTAATTAATTAATTGATTATTTTTTGCACAGCCTTTCACTCAAAGATCCCAGGGAGGTTACTTTCATTTGTTAGTTCTCTAATTGCCGCGACGGTGAAAACACGTCACACGCAAACGATTTAAATCCACAAAAAAATTGAAGCACTTGACAATACAAGATAAATAAAAGGCTCACCCAGCAATGAATTTTAAATTTCCTTTTTTTCCTTCTGTGATGGAACTTCTATTTGGGGACTTCCCTGGCTTTTTTTCTGGCCCACGTAGGATCAGTCTGGATAGTTGGCCTTCAAAAGATGGAGGGCACAAGGAGAAGGGGGCGGCAGAGGATGAGATGGTTGGACAGTGATCTCCAAGCTACTAACATGAGTTTGGTCAAACTGTGGGAGGCAGTGAAAGATAGACGTGCCTGGCATGCTCTGGTCCATGGGGTCACGAAGAGTCAGACACGATTGAATGACTGAACAACAACAAATTGCACTGTACTGGAATCTGAAAGTTCTGGATTCCATTGAACCCCATATGGTATGCTAGGTGGAATTAAGCTATGATGGAACATGAACAAAATGACCACTGGAAAGAAACACAACTATGTTTTTTCAGTGCATTTCAACTTTGGGGTCAATTCCACCTGCAGGGTAGTCCTCGCAACTTAAATCAGGGGTTGTGGAACCTATGACGCTCCCGATATCATTGTACTCCAACTCCCATCAGGGCCAACCAGCATGGCCAATGGTCAGGGATTGATGGAGCTAGAGGGCTGGCATGAGGCTCTGGTGGGTATACTTTGTGTAACTGTGCCCTGTATCAAGTGTCCTCTAAGGAGAAATGTCTGCTTGCTTTCTGTGCTTTCTTAAGGTGTAAGAGGAACATCTCTTTTCACAGTTTAAAGGATTATCAGGAGCAGGGGATTGGCTCCATGTGTTTCCTTTGAGTCCAGTCCTCCCTGCCCATCACCCTCCAGTTGTGAAATTTAACAGCTGCAAGCTGGTTGTTGTTATGGTTAAATCTGCACTACAGGAATCATGAATTCATCATTCTGGTCTAAGATACGAGAGGGAATATGCATTATCCACAACAGTCTGATAATTCAGACTGAAACTCCTAGGTGTCAAAAAAGGTTATTTATGTATGCTATACTACTGCAGCCCGTATTTTGTTAGCCCCAAAATGGAAAACTTGTGAGGTCCCAACCAAAGAAGAGCGGCAACTTAAGCTGACAGAATATGCTCAGTTTGCAGACTTAACATATACAAGAAGAGAACAAGAAGAACATACGTTTAGAGAAGATTGGAATTTTTTTATTGAATATATGGGAAATAATAGTGTGCAGCTGAAAACTTTGGCAGCGTTAAGATAAATTCAGCAATGTAAATAAGTTTTGATGGATACAATAAGGGAATACGGAATGGTTTATTTTTTTTTGTAAACTATGCTGGGATTTATGATATGTAAAATGAACCACCTGCTTCTTGGGAGAAAAGCAATGACAAACCTAGACAGCATCTTAAAAAGCAAAGACATCACCTTGCCGACAAAGGTCCATATAGTTAAAGCTATGGTTTTCCCAGTAGTAATGTACGGAAGTGAGAGCTGGACCATAAAGAAGGCTGATCGCCGAAGAATTGATGCTTTTGAATTATGGTGCTGGAGGAGACTCTTGAGAGTCCCATGGACTGCAAAAAGATCAAACCTATCCATCCTTAAAGAAATCAGCCCTGAGTGCTCACTGGAAGGACAGATCCTGAAGTTGAGGCTCCAGTACTTTGGCCACCTCATGAGAAGAGAAGACTCCCTGGAAAAGACCCTGATGTTGGGAAAGATGGAGGGCACAAGGAGAAGGGGACGACAGAGGATGAGATGGTTGGACAGTGTTCTCGAAGTGACTGGCATGAGTTTGGCCAAACTGCAGGAGGCAGTGAAGGATAGGCGTGCCTGGCGTGCTCTGGTCCATGGGGTCACGAAGAGTCGGACACGACTGAACGACTGAACAACAACAACAAAAATGAACCATGGAAAGAGAAGAAGGGAAGTCATTGATATTTTAAGGATGTTAAAATGAGTATTTTAAATTGTAAAACAGAAAATTTAATAAAAACAAGGCAGTGAGAGAGAGAGTGCATTTGTAGATGTGTGCAAATATTTACCTTCAAAGCATGGATTTTCATTATAGTTCCACTAATAAAATGTTCAGGGGGAGAGATCCCCAATTTTGAAAGTCAAGCTCTGCAGCTCAGGAGCATTTATTGGCATTAATTGGCGCACCCAACATCGATGTGCAAGTAGAGCACTGACAAAGGTTGACACTTATGTTTCCAGGGATGGCTTTCGAAAGAACTTTTGATTATTATTATTGCTGCAAAGTCATTGACCTCTTTCTTTCTTTGTTTCTTTCTTTGTTTCTTTCTTCCTTCCTTTCAAGGCACACGACTCAACAAGAGACCAACAAAACCATCACAACATGCACAAATGCCATCCGACAGCTGTCTGAGGTCATCAGAGGTTCTTCGAGGGTAAGTGGCCTTTGGATTGGTTTCTGACAAAGTTGTGGAGGGCAACGGCACAATCTCATGGCTCCAAAATCCAGGAAAAATGGAAACCCCATAAAGAATAATTAAATCATAGAATCATAGAGTTGGAAGAGACCACAAGGGCCATCCAGTCCAACCCCCTGCCAAGCAGGAAACACCATCAAAGCATTCCTGACAGATGGCTGTCAAGGGAAGGGAAAAGAAGCTGGAAGGGAAAAGCAAAGGCGTTGTAGTCAAAAGAGATCTTTATTGATCCAGTGCGTTTCAGATCCTGTGAATTTCTTATGCACGGCAAAGAAGGTGGCAGCACAACTAGATGCTTGAATCTCTGTTTCTATGAATGTACCCAAATAAGGACCAATAGGGTCTCTTTGAACTATCTCATTGCTTTTTGTTTTGAATCCTATGTATGCCTTACTCGGAAGTAAGTCCTGTTGATTGGGATTTACTCACAAGTTAGTGTGCACCTAGACTGCAGACTCATCCATATTTTTGAAAAACCTTTCCCCCCCCTTTTTTTTTAAAGGAAGGAGGCTTTCCAGGTCCCCCCCCCAAGTTTCCTTGTTTTAAGTCATGCTCCCCTAAAAATGAGCAGTTTCCCAGTTTTATTTCTGTATCTGCGTACAATATTTGAATCATAGAATCATAGAGTTGGAAGAGACCACAAGGGCCATCCAGTCCAACCCCCTGCCAAGCAGGAAACACCATCAAAGCATTCCTGACAGATGGCTGTCACACAGCATTCCTGTTAAAAATGTAATCAAATTAAAATAACACTTTGGAGTGTAGAGACTTAAGCAGCAGAACCTGTACATTTAATCACATCTAAAGAGAAAGAGAGAAAGCCTGTTGAGTTATAGCCAACTAAGTTCTACCTTTAGTAGATCCATGGAAATGAATGGACCTGTGAGTCATATCCATCAATTTTAATGGATATCTGCTCTGAATATTTTTAATATTGGATACAGGCCATTGATTTAAACTTCAAGCAGTTCATTTGAACTGGAACGTGGAAGCATCAAACACTGAAAAATGACAGAAGTAACAGGAAATTGGGACATTCATATTTAGCTCTACTAGTTTTGTGTTTGTTTGTTTTGTTTTGTTTTAATTCTAATAGGCAGCCTCAGCTAGGACTGCATGACATTTCCCAAATCCTTTTCAAGTTTCTGTTTTACTTATTAGGAAATGCTTACAAGTGCACACTTCTGCACTATGATATCTTAAGATGTCAAGGCGGTCACACATTAACTGCTCAGCCCTAGTAAGGATATTTAGGGTTCAACTGCTACTATGCTGTGCCAGTTTGGTAGACGTTTTATGGCACAATTACATCCAGGCCAGAGAGCCAGTTTGGTGTAGTGGTTAAGAGCGGCAGACTCGTAATCTGGGGAACCGGGTTCGTGTCTGCACTCCTCCACATGCAGCTGCTGGGTGACCTTGGGCTAGTCACACTTCTCTGAAGTCTCTCAGCCCCACTCACCTCACAGAGTGTTTGTTGTGGGGGAGGAAGGGAAAGGAGAATGTTAGCCGCTTTGAGACTCCTTCGGGTAGTGAAAAGCGGGATATCAAATCCAAACTCTTCCTCTTCTTCTTCTTCTTCTTCTTCTTCTTCTTCTTCTTCTTCTTCTTCCATGCACTAGATCATGCTTTACATTGTAAGTTGTTGTGTGTGTGTGTGTGTGTGTGTGTGTGTGTGTGTGTGTGTGTTACACTCCAGACATGTGTAACAATGTCTTCTGTGAGCAGACAGCTTTTGGAGCTCTTAAAAAGAGAAGAACAATGGTTTTATCAATGGGAAGAGAGCAAAACAATGAATGCCATCCTCCATTCCACCCCTGGAAAAGCAGCCAGGTCCATGTGGCTCAGATGAGGTGACACTTGTGGAAAAAATAATTAAATATGGTGATGGGGTGTGTGTGGAAAGCATGAATTTTAGGGACTGAGATCATCAGCACCATCATCTTCATCTGTTTACGCGCCTGCCACATTTCTACAAAATTGTGCTCAAACGGCCCGCAGTATATCGAATGAGCAATATATAACAATTCAGAACATATTAGAAACAATTATATTCATACGTAGAAAAAAATCAATCTGTACAACCTTTGTTAAGCTAACCTAATTTAACAGCACCAGCTAAGCAACACGCTATAAAACAATACCAATCTACCAATATAATTAAAGAACGGAAACTAAACAGAAGAGAACATGATCCCCATACAAAAACAGAAGAATATCATTCAGAATATCATTCTGCTCCTGACCATGCATCTGTATAAATATTTTGGTTCCAAGACTCAGTCTTGAGCATCCTCCCCAAACTCCCCTTGCGTGTTCATCTTATTTCTCACCTTTGTCTTATTCCAGGGAACCTTCAGAGTTCCTGAACGGATGCCTCTTTGGGGTGGAAAATCTAATTTCAGTATTGAGGGCAGGGGCGTAGCAAGGGCGGGTGTAGGGGGCGGACCGCCCCAAGTTCCATAATGGAGGGGTGACAAATTATCAAGGAACAGTTACTGCCCTACTAGGGCGGTTCATTTAAAAAATAAATAAATTAAAAAATGCTTGTTCCAAAGGGATTATATAGCTATATATGAAATTTCATGCATATCAGGTTAATATCTTGACCCTCCTCCACCAAAATAGCTGTTTACTTGGCTGTTTTCCTATGTCGTGAAGGCTGAAATTTCAGTTCAGTGGAGCACTTACTGTTCCCAACCCTAACCCTGTGGAAAGCCATCTAATTAGACTTTAATTTGATTTTGAGATGTTTTTAGGAGGTAATTTAATTATTGTTTGATTTTATACCAATGTTATGTATCTGATGTTAGCCACCCTGAGCCCGACTTCGGCCGGGGAGGGCGGGATATAAATAAAAGTTTTTTTATTATTATTATTACTTGTTATTATTCCTTTGTAAGAAAATATGAAATAACGTAAAACCATTTTTTTCAGGGGGAGGGGAATCAATGGGGGGGTGACAAGTAATTTTTCGCACCGGGTACCACCTGACCTTCCCACGCCTCTGATTGAGGGTGTTCTGGCTAGTCTGTGCAGATATAGGACATGTCTCTCAAAACTGTGCAGTTATAACCAGCAGACACCCTATCAAGATGGTGAGGAGCATTAAAATAACACATTAGTTCATCCTAGTAGGGCTAGAATTTAAAGACTCAGTTACCAGGTCTTGCAGAGTCCTTTTCATAAATTCTGGGTCTGGGAACCAATTGCAAGGAATATTTTCATGTTAGGATTCTTGTATCTCAACACTTGGATGAATCGCTTCATTTCCCAAATCAAGGGCATCTGGATAGATGGAACTTTCCTGGGTCATGGTCAAAGTTTGACGGCCGAGAATGGAGTTAATATTAAATTGTGAATGGTTTGCTTCTACCCGGGTATGGAAGTCTGTAATTAGTCTCTGCTGGCGGCTTGTGTAGGCTTTATCTGCTAGCATGCACAGTGACTGAGATCAGCTAACCACCATTATGAAATAGCATATTTAGTGTCCCACACAATGATTACCAGGGTGGAGCCAATCTATGATGGCAAGGACGTCCTGATGACCAGAGCTGCTGTCTCATAACTACTCTATTCCAAACTTTAATGGAAAGCATAATGCTGATGGTCAACAAAAGAAGTTTAAAGACTGTCTCAATGCAAAGTTTTAAAAAATGTACTATAAACACCAACAATTGGGAAACACTTGCCTGCTAGCGCTCCAGTTGGAGAACGGCCTTTACAAAAAGTGTCATGGGCTTTGAAGACACTCGAACTCAGGATGCAAGGGAGAAGCGTGCTAAGAGGAAGGCACATTTGGCAAACCTTCACTGTGTTCAACTCCTGCCCAGAAACCTATGTCCCCACTGTGGAAGGACATGTGGATCCAGAATTGGCCTCCACAGTCACTTATGGACTCACTGTTAAAACCATGTTTATGGAAGACATGGAAGCTCATACCAAGAACAAACATAGATGTTCTCTAAGGTGCTACTGGAAGGACTTTTATTTATTTTTTTGACTATGGAAGACAGTCTTACTCAGCTATGAAGGATCACCAAAGAAGAATCTGCCTCATCCCACTGCTGTCTCATAACCACTGTTGAACATCTCGAGACCCTGTGCAGTTTCCACTGGCACTCCGCATACGGGCACTCTTTTGTTCTTGCTGAAAAGACTACCAGAGTCAGATGTCAAATATACTCAGGGTTAGTCTACATGTAGAACAGAATGGGGTGGTAAGAATCCTGAGGAGGTGGGATGAACTGGCCTGTTTCTTTCTGCAGGCAAGAGGCACCGCTTCTGAAGGCTCGACGCTGCAGAACAGTTCTCTGCATGTAAAAGAAGAGATGAAGATCAGGGAGGGAGGATGAAGGCAAGCTTATCCCATGCTGAGCAAGTTTATATCAGCGGAGAGTTTCCTTGCCCAAGCTGATGCCCTCCAGTTGTATTGCACTGCTCATCCTATCAACTCCTGGGAAGGTGGCTGCAAGAAAAAAAATACAAATATATTTATTTATTGCATTTGTATCTCACCGTTTCTTGCAATTTGCTCAAGGTGGCAGACGTGGTTCTTCCCTTCCTCAATTAATCCCTGCAACTACTCTGTGAGGTAGGTTACACTGGGAGGCAGGTCACCCAGTGAGCTTCATGGCCAAGTAGGGATTTGAACCCTGGTTTCTCAGGTCCTAGTTGGGCATTCTAACCACTACACCAGACTGGCTCTCAAATGTGCTTTCTCCATGTGCAATCTGAAGTTCTACGGTCCTGCCTCAGATCTTTACGGCTTCATCCTCATGTCACCTTAGGGCACCAAACCACCAGGATCAGCAGCAACAACAGCTTAGCCCAGAACTTTCCAAACTGTGTGTCTCAACATGTTAGTGTGTTGGCTGCAGTGTGTAGGTGTGTCATGCAAATGCTCCCCACACTCCTCCCGGGGGCTGGAAAGGGCTTAGTTTAACCTCTGTTTTGCTAAAACAAAATATTAAACAAAACAAAAAATCTAAAAATCCTTCCAGTAGCACCTTAGAGACCAGCTAAGTTTGTTCTTGGTATGAGCTTTCATGTGCATGCACAAGCTGAATCAATGCGTCATGATGGATGTCTTAAAAGTGTGTCACCAACATGAAAAGTTTAGAAAGCTCTGGCTTGCCCTAACCTCTCCTCCTAATCAGAGAGAGGTCCCTCTGGAACGCTCTCCGATCTCATGTCCAAGAGATAAACAACTACCTTACATTCAGAAGACATCTGAAAACAGCCCTGTTCAGGGAAGTTTTTAATGTGATATTTTCATGTATTTTAATCTCTGTTGGAAGCCGCCGAGAGTGGCTGGGGAAACCCAGCCAGATGGGCAGGGTACAAATAATAAATTATTATTATTGTTGTTGTTATTAATAGAGGCTAAGTTGTACCAAATACAACACAACAATTAAAGTGTTGTATTTTGCAAATGCAGCGCCACTGCAAATTTATAAGGGCATTTATAAAGGGCATTTATAAGGGCATTCTCCAAATGGTGCAGCAGGAGATTGGATTATTGAGTTACCAAACGGAAGCTCGGGTAAAATAAAATGAAAGATTTCTTCTTGTGGTCTGTTATCAAGATGCAGGAAAATTGGCCGGAGACTACCAGAGACGTTTTCTGTGGCGCAAATTGGGTCCAATGGGAAGTCAAATGAAGAGAGAAAGAGAGAGAATAGTTCCTGGTACTCTTATGTCATTACCATCAACATTGGCAGCGCAGCAAAAACAAAACAAAGCATAATTGGAGCAAGACCAGCTAGGAGAGAACATATTTTTTTTTATTTTTACAAATAAATACATTCTGAAAGTATGGTTTGCAGAAGAAGGAAATATTAATATTCCAGCATGAGGAAGAAGTGTTGTCCTCTGTCTTGGCTTTCCATTATGGAGCCTCCTACTAAATTCATATAACAGATCTACAATGTTCCACTCTCCCCCCTTTCACCTGCATCACCCTGCTGCGGCAGTAATTAAACCTGCAAATTGTGATGTGAAACCTGTAATCTTTTTCCCTCAGAACAAATGGCCCAGGTGGGTACCGGTTGCTGAGCCTCGATGTTCCTCTTGGGGAATTTCTGAATAGTGCTCCAAAACTTCTCTCTCATAAAGCTTCTGATATCATGAGACACCATCTGTTGATTTAGACCTTTGCAGTCTATCCCTTCTGAATGCATTATGTTGTGTACTGTTTGTTTCATGTGCTGAGAGAGAGAGAGAGAGAGAGAGAGAGAGAGCAATGTTTCTTCCCCAGAAGGATTTTTAAAGCCACCTGAGGGATGCTATGATAGTGCAGGAGTGGGAAACCTGTTTTCTTCTAATGCTGTTGGACTCCAGTGGCCACCACAATTGTCCAGGGACCATGTTGGCCAGAGCTTATATGAGTTGGAGTCTAACAACATCCCCAGGCTTGAGCTTCAAGCTGTGTAGAATGCACCCAGATAGAGTTCTGCGAGTGCAGCTTTCTCCCAATTGATGTGCAGAGTGGTTGAGGACTGGGACATTCACAGGGAAAGCAAAATGCTTGTTTACAAAGCTATTGTACTACCAATCTTAATGTATGCTTGTGAAACATGGACCACTTATAAACCCCATCTCCAACTCCTTGAAAGGTTCCATCAATAGTGTCTCCAAAAAATTTTTACACACCACTTGGGAAGACAGGTGAACTTATGGCAGTGTACTGGAAGAAGCAAATATCACAGTGTCGAAGCAATGTTTCTTCAACATCAAGTTTGTTGGACTGGTCATGTTGTGCAGATGCCTGATTATCGTCATCCAAAGCAACTACTCTATTCCGAATTTGGAAATGGAAAACGTAATGCCGGTGGTCAACAAAAGAAGATCAAAGCAAGAAGATCAAACATATCCATTCTTAAGGAAACCAGATCTGAGTGCTCACTGGAAGGACAGATCCTGAAGCTGTGGCTCCAAGACTTTGGCCACCTCATGAGAAGACTCCCTGGAAAAGACCCTGGTGTTGGGAAAGATGGAGGGCACAAGGAGAAGGGGACGACAGAGGATGAGATGGTTGGACAGTGTTCTCGAAGCTACCAACATGAGTTTGACCAAACTGCGGGAGGCAGTGGAAGACAGGAGTGCCTGGTGTGCTCTGGTCCATGGGGTCACGAAGAGTCGGACATGACTAAATGACTAAATAACAACAACAGGTAAAAAACATGTGAGCCTGGAGTGCTCCAGAAATAGACCCACCCATCCTTCGTTTTAAAGCGGTTCTGGTTAGACTGAAGCATAGCTGGTGCAGATGTTGATAAATACATCAGAATAGTTGTGGTTTAATTGTGTCTCAGGCAACATGATGGAAGAGAGAGCACAGTGGAAGCAGAGACTGGTTAATAATCCATAATTTGGAGACTGGGAGCGTTATGAGTGCACCAGAACAGTGTTGTTGTGGGAAATGTTTTGCAAATTAGATTAATTCTCGAGAATTAGAGCATGCAAAGTAGCTCTGGCCCTGCGGTTGATGAGTTCTAACATGGCTCTTTGTGTTTGACAAGTCCTGTGATGAGATTTCCTGGGTTGCTATCCAAGACTGGATAATAGTTACAAATCATGATAGGAAATGCATCTCTAAATTACAGATAATAGAAACCATCATCAGCATTGTCAGCCTGCTGAATCAATAGATCATTTTGTTTCCGCTTTGTTTGGTTTCTTTTCTAGCACTGTCAGATATCGATCTCCCTGCAGCAGCCGAATAAATAGCAATTTTCGAAAAACAAAACAAAAGCATTTTTTATAATACATTGGCAAAGTAAAAAAAAAAATCTTTGAATGGCAATTCTTTAAACTGTTTTTATTGTAATTATTGGTATATTTTCAGCAAATTTTGCATATGTATCTTGTTTTAATTCCCACTTTGCTGGGAGCAAACCATACAGTAGATGGCAAAAACTTAAGAAGAAACAACTGGATGAGGCCAATAAAGGCAACCACCACCACCACAACAACAACAACAACATGAAACTCAATCAGACTCATGTTTCCTCCTCCTCCTCTTTTCATCCCCACATTAACCCTCTGGGGTAGTTATAGGTAGGTAGCCGTGTTGGTCTGCCATAGTCAAAACAAAATAAAATAAAAAAATTCATTCCAGTAGCACCTTAGAGACCAACTAAGTTTGTTCTTGGTATGAGCTTTCGTGTGCATGCACACTTTTTCTTCTGGGGTAGGTTAGGTTGAAAGTGAGTGACTGTTCATAATGTCCAAGTCAGGATTTGAACCCTGGCCTCCCAGGTCCTAATCTGACAATCTAACCACTATCCCACACTGCCTTCCAGACAAGCATGCCACTCCCGGCCACCTTGGAATCAAGATTTCCTATTTGTCTTGTTTGCAGGCATACTGCGAATGGATTGTTTACCTTGCGTAGCACAAATGTATTCATCTTCTGATGCCTCGTGGCAGGGAATATGTGTCTGATCAGTTTCTTCAACAGTGATCATACTTTACTTGTCAAGGTTGCCTCCCCTATTCAGCACCGGCGCGATGCAAATGAAATCAGTGTTTCTTCCCCATCTGTCTTCAGGAGGAGCATCCTGTAAATGCATCCAGAAACAGCTTCGACAGCGATTTGACACAATCTCTCTGCTAGCGCCATTCAGGCAATTGTGTTTTTTCAAGATGCTCCGCGGTAGAGTTCCTTCAAGCTGCATAGAGTGGAATTCCCTTGTGTGTGTGTTCGCTCAGCAGCTGGAAAAGGAACAAAATAATGTGGTCCAGTTGCACAATAACATCACTTCTTCACACACACACACACACACACACACACACACAGCCCGGACAGGCCTATACGATGCTTCTCAATCATGGCTCAGTTTATTTTATTTTATTTTTACAAATATAACAAATGCTCCAGTTACAGGTAGGTAGCCGTGTTGGTCTGCCATAGTCAAAACAAAAATAAAAATAAAAATAAAAATAATTCCTTCCAGTAGCACCTTAGAGACCAACAATAACAAATGTTGTTATTATTCTTAATGTTACTACAGCAAGTTTGGGGATCAAGGTGCCTTAAAAATTCACTATCTCTGTTTAATTAGTGGCAGAAAAGCAATATCCTGTTATCGACTAATGATGCTTGTTGATCTTCTTGTTTATCTTGTGTAGCAAGAACGACTTCAGTTGGACCGGCTGAAGAACCAGCTCTCTGATGCCATTCAGCGATATGGAACGGTGCAAAAGGTGATTAGGAGCTTGTATCTGGGGGAAAAAAATAAGCTTTGTTGGAATGGGTAGGAGTCCCTTTCTAGGGGGTTTCCGAGTGATCACAAGGTGATAACTTTACTCGGAGGGCTAAGAGGAAGGAAACATGCAGAAAAGTCGGGACCAGAAACAAGCAGAGTGGTCTAAGAGTGACCAAGGGGAGGCTTCCAAGGTATCATATTGGAGACAGACAGTTCAGAGGGAGGTAAAGGTTAAGGGACCCCTGACCATTAGGTCCAGCCGCGGACGACTCTGGGGTTGCGGCACTCATCTCACTCTATAGGCCGAGGGAGCCGGCGTTGGTCCACAAAGAGCTTCTGGGTCATGTGGCCAGCATGACTAAGCTGCTTTCTGGCGAACCAGAGCAGTGCACGGAAACGCCGTTTACCTTCCCTCCGGAGCGGTACCTATTTATCTACTTGCACTTGACGTGCTTTCGAACTGCTAGATGGGCAGGAGCAGGGACCGAGCAACGGGAGCTCACCCCGTCACGGGGATTTGAACTGCCGACCTTCTGATTGGCAAGCCCTAGGCTCTGTGGCCAGGGATTTCAAATCTTCTTAAGCCAGGAACTTAGCCTAAAAGAACCTCTCAACTTGGAAGCAAGTTGCTGAGATTGAAAGGCGGACTCCAAGGCTAAGGCTTATGGATAGGTAGGTAGAGCTACACTGATTCTCTAGCCTGCTTCATGTCACACTAAACCGTGGATTCACGCCAATGCATGGGCTGCTGGAGAGGAGGTCCTGGGTAGGTTTCAGCTCATAGTCAACTTGCTAAGCCAAGCTGGCATTTAGCTGAATGAAGCAGAGTGACAAAACAACATGGGCGGAGGGAGCAAAGCTGGTGAAATATCCTTTTCCAGAGCCTGCATAATCATGAAGAACGCTCTTGCAATGGGGCTGTTTTGTACATTCCCCACCTTTGGTCCCCTTTCTTACCTCTTCATTTCCACCTCCTAACTCATCTCTGGCAGCTGCCTACGGACCCATCTTAACAGAGTGTTGGTCACTTTCCATTCTGCACGAACCTGTATATTACAGTAGTTCCTATTCCAATTCCTGCCAGAATTCTGCTTATTCATTTAGGGTTGTGTCCAAGAGTGCCGTTCTGCTTGCACAGCAGTCAGAAAAGATCCTCTCCCGCCTCTCCTCTTCCATTCCCCCACAAAACCTTCTCCAGAAGGTTGAGGAACACTCCAGAGCAATTTATGGTGTTCAGGGAGAGAAGAATGGGACATCTCATTGCATGAGTTGAACCCTAAGTGTACAACATTGGACACAGCCATAATTATTTACCCAACTATCACACTTTTCCTCCAATGAGCTCAAGGTGGTTTGCATAGTTTTTCCCCCCTTCCTCTTTTATCCTCACAACAAACCAGTGAGGGTAGGCTAGGCTGAGATTATGGCTGCCCCAAGGTCAGTGGTTCTCACCTGTTGAGGCTTGAGCTGTTTTATTCCCTTCATGATCATAAATCTGGATTGACGTATCTGGAGAGAATGCATTCATTGACACCAGTCCTTGGTGTCATTGAATACATTCTGCAATTCCCGTTCCTCTCGTAGAGCAATGCATGTTCCATCAGAACCTACGCAGGCGGTTTTCCACCTATATACTTATTTTTAATAAATTACAATGTGCCAAAATTATCCATTGCATATTCCCCCTCCCTGAGTGGCCTGGTTGTGTCAGGGAGCTGTTGTTGAGTGGCAAATTGCTATTTCCCCACACTTGGGGCTGTCACTTTTTAAATACATGCTTTGCTTTTGATAACCCTGTTGCCCTTGAAGTTAAAATGACTTCTGATTTCTCAAAGCCCTACCCTTTCAAAGCACTCCCCCCCTTTCCTAAATTATAGGGTTAGCTCATCCCCCAATATTCATTCATTCTCTCTCTCTCTCTCTGTGTTTCTAATGCATTTCAGTTCTGACAACTAATTCTGTTATTGTATTTCCAGAAAATCGCCGAGAAGTCAAAAGCTCTGCTTCCCAGTGGACAGAGTAGTAGGAAGCAGGTAAGCACAGCTTTTGTTCAATGCATTTTGAGTCGATATGCCAACCTCTAATTTTCTTCTTGGTATCACACACCAAATGTTTAGCAAGGTGCAAAACATCTCGTTGGAATCCCACCATTCTCCTGCATTGCAAGGACTTCCAGATTTTTTTTTATCTCTCTCTGTATCACCTTGACCTGCAGCCTGATGAAAGGGGGTGGGGATTATTTGAACCATAGAACCTGGTGGATGGTCCTCCTAGGTCCTCCTCCAGAAGAGACTGGGGTGAAGGCCAAACTGCTGGAGCGAATGTGGGTGAATAACTATGGGTTATAACTATGAAGTCTTTATAATTTGCAACACATAGAAAAGCTGCAGACTTCAATATCATGTGGCAATGACCAACACTTTAGGTAGATTTAACTCAGGCAGTGTAAAGCTCATACTCACCAACATTTCTCAGATGAATATAGGGACATTTCTCTCACACACACACATACCCCACAACTGATCCTCCTTGACACACACACACACACTTTTTGTGTCCCTCACCAAAGGAATTCCTATCGGAAGAAGGGCGAGTGCTATCACCACTGCACCGACAGGACACAGCAAACACACCCTCCACCGCCCTGAGAAAATCCCAATTTTATTTTATTTTATTATTTGGTAGATTTACAAAAAGGAAACACACACAGCCATCAATGTTGGAAAGGGGCAAGATTAGACACGGATGCACAAAGCTGATTATTATTATTATTATTATTATTATTATTATTATTATTATTATTTGTACCCCGCCCATCTGGCTGGATTTCCCCAGCCACTCTGGGCGGCTTCCAACAAAAATCAAATACAAAAATATCACACATTAAAAACTTCCCTAAAAAGGGCTGCCTTCAGGTATTTTCTGAATGTCAGGTAGTTGTTTATTTCCTTGACCTGTGATGGGAGGGCGTTCCACAGGGCGGGCGCCACTACCGAGAAGGCCCTCTGCCTGGTTCCCTGTAGCTTTGCTTCTCGCAGTGAGGGAACCGCCAGAAGGCCCTCGGCGCTGGATCTCAGTGTCCGGGCTGAATGATGGGGGTGGAGACGCTCCTTCAGGTATACAGGACCGAATTATTATTATTATTATGATTATTATTATGATTATTATTATTATTATCTAACACCCATCTGACTGGGTTGTCCCAGCCACTCTGGGCAGCTTGTAACTAATATAAAAACACAAGAAAGCATCAAACTTTAAAAGCTACCCTATACAGGGCTGCCTTCATATGTCTTCTAAAAGTTTTAAGAGTTCTTTATCTCCTTGACACCTGAAGGGAGGGCATTCCACAGGGAGGGCACCACTACTGAGAAGGCCCTCTGCCTGGTTCTCTGTAACCTCACTTCTCACGGTGAGGGTACTGCCAGAACCTTGGAGCTGGACCTCAGTGTCTGGACTCAGCGATGGGGGTGGAGATGTTCCTTTAGGTATACGGGGCCAAGGCCATTTAGGGCTTTAAAGTGTTGGATTTGAAATTATACCTAAGCCGGTCTGATGTCAGTACTGTTCGTTTAAGAAATAGAAGAAACAGGTGCCGGAGTTTTGTTCTTAATTGGCTGAAGCATGGGCGTTACTCTGTGTATATAAGGCTCTGTTGCAAAGCGTTTAGTGCTTCTTACCTTGGGAGTTTGAAGGTTGGGAGTAAAAGTTCTTAGATAAAGTACAGTTGATTTAGTGTAACGGAGTCTCTGAAAAAAAAGGCTAGAAACTGATGGAGAGGTTTTTTTTTACTTTGTTTATGTAAATTAAACTTGAGAAAGCCTTCCTTTTTTCCCCTCTGGTGCCTGCTTTAGTCAAGTTAATTTTTCTGTTGCGTTTATTCTATAACTCTGCGGGAAGCATACTTTAATGGGCCACTGTTAACTGGGGTGTAAGTTATCCTTTTGCACCTTTTAGTTCAGTACCCAGCTATTTTTTTTTTCCATTATAAAGTTCAGCACCAACACTTTGAATTGTGCTCAGAAACATACAGGAAGCCAGTGAGGATCCTTTAGAACCGGCGGCCACTCCCAGTCACCAGTCTGGCTGCCACATTTTGTATTAGTTGTAGTTCCTGAGTCACCTTCGACAATAGCCCCACGTAGAGTGCGCTGCAATGGTCTTAAGCAGGAGATAATAAATTTAATACTTATAGTTAACATAGTACTGTATAGGGTGAGAATGTTTGGGCGGAACACGGTTGAATGACATAACCTCCTGCAACATGAAGCCAAGTCAGATCTTTGGGGGTGGTGTGGTGTTGAGTAGATCCAGCGTGTTCTGGTTTCATGGAAGTGGTTGGGATAGAGGTCTGGAAGCATGAACGCTGGATGTGTGATGATGATAAGTATTTGTAATGAGGTAAGCAAAATAAGTCCTCAAGTCATGATGGAGGCTTAATGAAATGGTATCCTGCCTGCCAATGAGCTTAATCTTGCCCAATTTACCGTATGTTTTGATCAGGTCTTAAAACTTTGTTTACGTTTGAGGATTATGACCTTGAAGTAAGTAGTGGAATTTTTTGGGTGGTTGAAAGGTTTTTTATTTTGAAAAAAACTTCTCCAGGCCAAATTTCAAAACGTTCAGAGACATTTCAGGATATTTCACTAGCCCAAGCAAAATTCCAGGATGACACTGGAGAGTAAAATATCCTAAATATTGTTCTCTGCAAACAAATCCTTGTTTTGTGCTGTAAGAGAAAGGGTATCGCTGAGACGGCTTATGCAAGCGGGATTGTAGGGCTACTTCTGTGTAAATTTGAAAATGCAAAAGTGTCCCAGGGTGGTTTAAGAATCAAAAGTGATCCCTGTCATGGGTCTTCCTGATGGTGTGGATTAGAAATACTTTAAAATGTCGTATTTTGCTATTCATGTCATTAAAAGCAACTTGATTCACATGCCATCACACCAATAAAATTATTTCACCTTACTGTAGCTTTATAAAAACCTATCACTTTCCCGTGTTCAAGACCACAATCCTAGGAATTTCCTCAGAGTATGCCCCATTGAATTTTACTTTTGAAAAGACTTTCCTAGGAGTACATTGAAAGGTTCATTGACGCTACAGAGGTACCTTGGTTCTCAAACTTAATCCGTTCCGGATGTCCGTTCCAAAACCAAGGCTCGTTTTCACATAGAAAGTAATGCAAAATGGATTAATCCGTTCCAGACCTTTAATAACAATCTCCAAGACAGCAATTCAACATGAATTTTACTATCTAAAGAGACCATTGATCCATAAAATAAAAGCAATAAACTACGTACTGCAGTCACACAATCAATCAGTCAATCAATCAGTAGCTGAACTGGGTTCCACACAGTCACACATAAAAAGGAACCAAAAATATGCAAAATAAATAGCAAAAAAAGCGTAAAAATACAAACGGAAGTGTGCCACTCAAAATGGAAGTGTAACACTCAAAACAGAAGTGTAACACTCAAATTGTCAGTGTAACTCTCCAAACGGAAACGGATGGGGTATAAAAATATTATTATTATTATTATTATTATTATTATTATTATTATTCAGGGTTTTCCAAACTTGGGTCTCCAGCTTCTTTTGGACTGCAACTCCCATCATCACGAGCTAGCAGGACCAGTGGGTCAGGGAGGATAGGAATTGTAGTCCAAAAACAGACCCATCTATCCTCTGCTGCCCCTGTTAAAGGTAGCAGTGCTTCTGACTACCAGTTGTGTGGGGATGTTCCTGACCCCCCCCCATGGGAAATAAATGACACATGACACCATATATAAGGTTAATGGGCAGAAAAAGGCCACAACTTTATTGATTACAGACATTGAGCGGTATTGGCTTAGACACTGGATGTAACCGACTATATCCGACCCGAGCCCATGCGCTGGGAGTCTGGGAAGGGTTAACCACTAGTAGGGGGAGTCCTGCTGATGCTCAACCTCCCCTCCTCACTTCTACAGAAATATTCCAACGCCTAACCACCAAAACCGAGAGTTGTGACGAATTGCTACGAGGTAGGCGAAAAACCAAATGGCTGGTGCCAATTTGCCAAGTGGAAAAATTCCTACCAGGCCCCTCAACGGCGACCAACCGAAGTCCATAGCGAGGTCCAAGAAAAGCAAACCATGAAGGGGGGGGGGGGTGGGGGGGGGAAAACCGGAGCAGCTGAAAGCAGGGAACAGGAAGATTTCCTGGCTGTGCCCTGCTTAAATGGTGCAGGCCACACCCCCAGGCCAACCGGATTGGTCGGCCTGGCGAGTGACCCAGCCGGGATTCCCCCTATCACGCAGGGACTGGGAACCCAGCCACCGCACGTGTGGGGAGGCCGTGACTGCCCGCAACACCACCTCCTCCTAATGGCGGAATTGGCTTTGCTGGAAACACACACACACACGTGGGTTCTTTTCTGTTGGGACTTTCAAAAAGGATTCCATCTCGGTGCCTTTGTGCTTTTCCACACATGCCCATCTGCATCCATTATCCATTCTTGATTTCCCATTTTTTTTCCCTCTTCCTTCCTCCGCAAAGCAAAATAAAGCAAGGGAATTGAAGGCTTGAAAGCTGCCATTAATGCACCATTACTATTGATTTTATTTTCTCTCATGTACAACAGCCAGGGACTTTGCAAAGCACAGCTCCCCACAGCACCGGTAATTTTGGTGCATTGTGCATCTATTGAAGCAGTAAAGTTAACATCCTGTATAACAAATGCAAGAGTCCACATATATTATGAGTTGGGAGACAGCCTGCCGTTCCTTGGAGACCGTGAGCCTGAATGTCTCTCCGTAGGTGTTCATGAAATGTATCGCTTTTTCACGCAATGGGGGGGGGGAGTTTGGTCTGTTTGTGTCATAATAGGTCCCAGCTGGTCCCTGGACTGAAAAGGGCCAATTGATATCGGTCGAGAGACGGACTGAAGACATATGTTGAACAGTTTGCCGTCTGCGGTGAAACTGACCTAACTCTTGAAGTGTAAATAGACAGAGTGGCAAACAGTGTGACTCTTTGCAACCCAAGTCTTTCATCTTCCTGGGAGGCACAAAGCATGAGAAGAGGAGACTGAGAGGAGACAGGATAGCCATCTTCAAATATCTAAAAGGCTGACACATGGGAAATGAAGCGAACTAACGGATTCAAGTTATGAGAAAGGAGATTCTGACCGAACAAGAGGAATAACTTTCCGGAGATAGTGTTTGGATGGTCCTCTGTCGGGAATCACTTAGCTGTGATTGCTGCATGGCTGGGGGGTTAGAATAGATCAGGCATGTCCAACGGGTTGACTGCGATCCACAGGTCGATCGCCGGTGTGTTCCAGGTCGATTGCTTGATGAAATAAATAATATGGAGGAAAAAGCTCAACAATCTCTTGGCAACCCTCCCCCCAAAAACGCTCAACAACTCTTGGCAATGACAATGGGTAGATCACTCCCAATTTTGTTGTTGTTGTTGTTGTTGTTGTTGTTGTTGTTGTTGTTGTTGTTGTTGTTTTGTTTTTATACTGGGGGTAGATTGCAGTCTCTTGGGAGCTGGATGTGCCTGAACTAGATGAATCTTGGGGTATCCACCAACTTCACAATCCTAGCAGCATATCTTGTTGACATTCGGTGAAGCTAAATGTTGGATGATTCAGGACAGGTGAAAGAAAGTCCTTCTTCACATAGTGCATTGTTTAAATTGAGGAACTCCTCCCACAGGAGGCATTGATGGTCACCGACTTGGATGGTTTTAAAAGAGGACAAGATAGCTTCATGGAGGAGACGGCTATTGATGGCTATTCTGCCTCCGCAATTGGAGGCAGCCATGCTTCTGAATAGCAGTTGCTGGAAGCTGCAAGAGGGGAGAGCGCCCTTGTGCTTGAATCCTGTCTATGGGTTTCTCATGGGCAGATATCTGGTCAGTCAGCATGAGAAAAGGATGCTGGACTAGATGGACCACAGAAGAAGAAGAAGAAGAAGAAGAAGAAGAAGAAGAAGAAGAGGAGGAGGAGGAGAAGTTTGGATTTGATATCCCACTTTATCACTACCCAAAGGAGTCGGCTAACATTCTCCTTTCCCTTCCTCCCCCACAACAAACACTCTGTGAGGTGAGTGGGGCTGAGAGACTTCAGAGAAGTGTGACTAGCCCAAGGTCACCCAGCAGCTGCATGTGGAAGAGCGGGGAATCAAACCCGGTTCTCCAGATTACGAGTCCACTGCTCTTAACCACTACACCATGCTGGCTCTCCATAGTGCAGGGGTAATAGCAGAAAATGCCAGGGGCAGAGGATTTTAGGGACTGGGCGCCACACCAGGGAGGAATCGGGTGCCATCTGTTAGGGCTGGGCTGACACTGCTGTGTTTGTCCTGCAGACGATGATCGCAATGTGTGTGTGTGCTGTCTACACACGCAGTAATTGTGGATTTTTCTGGAGGGGTGGCGAAGGGAGAGGTGGTGACTGAATGAGTGCGATTCTCTCGGCAATCCATGTGAACTCTCCTCTTCCCCGTCCCTCACCAAAGCTCTAAATCAAGGCTTTCCCCCTGCCAAGAGAGGTCACACGGTTACCGGAGAAATAAATGGGAAGCCTCATGCAGCCTGTCATCTCATTTCGATGTGAAATGCAGCATTATTTTAATACCCACAGAGATGGATTATGGAAGGGGAGGGAAATTGCATTCTCCTAAACCTTCTTTGGCGATGGCATTTGTAACATGATTAAAGGTGAGCGCTGCCAGGCCTGCTTCCCCCCGCCACCCCGTCTCTTCCTCTTGCTTCCTCCACCCCAGAAATATATGTATATATATTTCTGAAAGGAGGTAACCCCTTAGGCTGCAGAAGGGAACATAGCGGCCTCAGAGAAAGAGCATGGATGCAGCCAGATGCAATCGTAAAGATGGAAGTGTCATCTAGCGCAACCCCCATAAATGCAAGGATTACAGCTAAAGGATCCCGGCAGATGGTCACCTCTGAGGAAGGAGAGTGGGGGAAGCCACAGCTCTTGGTTGTTGTTTTTTCCTGGACTACAGTTCCCATGATCCCTGGTCCTTGGCCATGCTGGTTGGAGAGTGATTGGAGGCAGCTGCAGTTCAACAACATCAGGAAGTCTGCAGGCTCCCTTTGCACTGCCGAACCATATAGTCATGGCCTGGAAAGAGATGGTCAGGTCTGTGGCAATGCAGAGCTGAGTCCGTCCCGTCGGATGTCAAGGAAATAAACAGCTATCTGACTTTCAGGAGACACCTGAAGGCAGCCCTGTTTAGGGAAGTTTCAAGTTTTATTCTGTTTTAATGTTCTGTCGAAAGCCGCCCAGAGTGGTTGGAGAAACCCAGCCAGGTGGGCGAGGTCGAAATCAAATTATTATCATCATCATCATCCCACCTTTGCAGACACTGACCTCCCACATTCAGGACTCAAGAACTGCAAGTCACCCCGCATGTTTGGGTGCCTAAAGTCCCCCACCCCACCCCGCTGTCTTTTCCTGCCTTGTTCCTTTTAATGCTTCATTGCCATTTGCTCCCGCTGCTCATTTCCCTTGCCTTCATTTCTAGCTCTCCCAACTCCCAGAGCACCCCGCCCCTGGCATAAACCCACCGGAGAAAGATCTAAGTTTGCACAGATTCCCCTTTAATCACCGTTTAACTTGTTAAAACGGAATCTCGCCAGAGGTAAATTTCCCCAACCTCTCGAGAGCTCCCTGGACATCATTTGAATTCCAATTATCTGTAGCCAAGAGACATGTGCAAAAGGGAAAGTATCCACTTCAAGCAGGAAATCACATTCTCTTCTGGTTGGCCCCCACCTCATTTCCCACTTTCCTCTTTAAAGGTCTTCTCTCTCTCACTCTCTCTCCCCCCCCCCCAAGTATTAGAGCTTAGTGGTTTGGAGGGAATCCCCTGTTACGTAAGTGTGCATTAACAGGAACAGAAAACAGGCTGATTCCTTATTTAGATGGAGGGGGGGTGACACATCTCCTATTTAATTCGGGGGTAGGAGGACTCTAAAATAAGGTTACCAGATTTTTTTTCAATGAATCCGGGGACAGTTTTCAACTTCCTACTAGATAGATGGATTTTGTCAGGGGACTGATTTGTAAATCCGGGGACTGTCCCCGGGAAACGGGGATGTCCGGTAACAGAAGAGGATCTGTTTTGAACATGGAAGATCCTGGGTTCCGATCCCAACATCTGTGATCAGGTTGCTGGTGATGGGGGTGAATAAGTACATAATTGAAATAATTTCTGTTGGTTGGCACCTGTCTGTCTCGGAAGACAGTGGAGGAGTGAGAGGTCAAACTGTTGGAAGGTTGCAGCGCCTGCTGTGGCTGCAGAGACCAATATGGGAGAGACATGTTTTGTTGCAGCTGGGGCAGATGAAGGGGTCCAGTTGTGCTGCTGCAGATGCACCATGGTGTTTCTTCTCTCTGCGCTTCTCCCAGTAGTCATTCCTCCTCTGGTCACTGCTATGGATGCACCACCTGACTGTCGTGTCTCCAGACACTGCGGTCATCTGCAAGGAATTCCCACACGGCAAGGGTGATACTGCCAGGCTTCAGGTCACATGCTTGCAGACATCTTTGTAATACAGAGTTGGTCCGGAAAGGTGTGCCAAAGTGTTGTACAGTGGTAACTCAGGTTACAGACGCTTCAGGTTACAGACTCCGCTAACCCAGAAATAACGCTTCAGGTTAAGAACTTTGCTTCAGGATAAGAACAGAAATCGTGCTCTGGTGGCGCAGCGGCAGCGGGAGGTCCCATTAGCTAAAGTGGTGCTTCAGGTTAAGAACAGTTTCAGGTTAAGAACGGATCTCCAGAACGAATTAAGTTCTTAACTTGAGGTACCACTGTATAGCCTTAAAAAAAAACAAAAAAAACCTGATGTGGAAATTTGGTGGAGTAAACTTAAACTGGGGGAAAATTGGAAACCGATAGAAACCAAAAATGGGTACATTTGTCCATCACCAACTGCAGACCTGTTAACAATTCATTGTCCCTTGCAATGTTGACTCCATCTCCCCACCCCTGCATTGTTCACGACCAGTTCTGGATTTATGTATAAGCTAAAAAAGCTATAGTTTAGGGCCCCACTCTCTTGGGGGCCCCTAAAAATGTAAAGGGGAAAAAAACTGGATGTACATTTCCAAAATATAAGATAAAAAACAAATAAAACCTACATACAGCAACAGTGTTTTGTGTTGTGTAGGCTCCTATGATGTAAGTAATGGGCCCCACCTGCTAGCCTGCTCCCTAAAATATCACTGGTTCGCTCATTTCTATATATAGGGTGCCTACATTCTGCATGGACTGGTTGCATGACAACAGCTGCAGACTGCAGTGCAGCACAACTGAATGTATGTCAAGCTGTTGTTACAGGTAGGTAGCCGTGTTAGTCTGCTGTAGTAGAAACAA
Organism: Lacerta viridis; assembly: GCA_900245905.1. NCBI lineage: Eukaryota > Metazoa > Chordata > Lepidosauria > Squamata > Lacertidae > Lacerta > Lacerta viridis. The sequence goes on along the minus strand of OFHU01001006.1, from coordinate 11,069 downwards.
AATAAAAAATTCCTTCCAGTAGCACTTTAGAGACCAACTAATTTTGTTATTGGTATGAGCATCCGTGTGCATGCACATTTCTTCAGATGCACTGAAACAGAAGTCACCGGATATTTAAGGGTCTGGTGAGTTCTGTTTCAGTGTATCTGGTCAAGCTGTTGTACCTGTTATCTAATATTAAAGAGTGCTTGTAGACTGATCATCAGGCAGCATAGATTAAGGGTATGAGTCTTATGCCTACTGATTGAGTTCATGTAACACATCATTTATTTATTTTGATCCCATTATGGCTTTAGATATCGATTAGGTCCATAAATGACCATATAGCATCTATTCAACACACACACACACAAATAAACAAACAAACAGCAGCAGCAATTTGTTGTTGACAAAGGACAGCTGGACATATAAAGGGCCCCATTACCTTCAGTAGCTTAAAAGTAAAGGGACCCCTGACCATTAGGTCCAGTCGCGGACGACTCTGGGTTGCGGCGCTCATCTCGCTTTACTGGCCGAGGGAGCCGGCGTACAGCTTCCAGGTCATGTGGCCAGCATGACTAAGCCGCTTCTGGCGAACCAGAGCAGCGCACGGAAACGCCGTTTACCTTCCCACTGGAGCAGTACCTATTTATCTACTTGCACTTTGACGTGCTTTCGAACTGCTAGGTGGGCAGGAGCAGGGACCGAGCAACGGGAGCTCACCCTGTCGCGGATTCGAACCGCCGACCTTCTGATCGGCAAGCCCTAGGCTCTGTGGTTTAACCCACAGCGCCACCCGGGTCCCCCTAAGTAGCTTAGGGCCTCATCAAACTTCAATCCGTCCCTGCTCACGACAATCTCTAGTCCCACTTCTGTCTTCCTTCTCATTCTCCTTTCCCCCAAACTCTCTCTTTCTCCTCCTCCTCCTGTGTTGGGGCTCTTCCAAAGATAAGATTCAGCAACACAGAACAATTAAAAAGAGTCCTGTGACATACGTTTCCCCCCCCTCGCTTGTTTTATATATATATATATACAGCGCACACAGTAATCTCTTGCATTTCTGCCTGTAACCATCCTATTAATGCTTCAATTGCTCTTATTGACATAATGATACCTTTCTTCTCTTTTTTTTTCTCTTTTTTTTTTTTCTCTTTTTTGGCGAGGCTAACAATGTAAATATGCTCGAGGAACAGCCAGGGAGCGGAGATAAGACGATTCCGGCGCCCAGGAGATGCGCACGAGATGGGGAGTAATAGGAGAGCATTATGCATTTTGCTCATCAACAGTTTTACAATAAAAGACGATTTCAAAATTGAAGCGTCTTTCAGCATATTAAACCTGGAGCTGGGAAGCAAATTGGAAATAGCAGGCAGGCTACCCTTGGTGGGTTCTTATTAGGGATGTTTTCTGTAGCAATCAACTATACAAAACTTGGTTTGATTAGAGAGGAGGGAAATGGGGGGAAGGGGGGATGCCTTAAAATACTTTGTTGGAGTTTTGTTTTGTTTTTTTACCTGAGAAAGGCTCAGGAGCAAACTATTGTAGGAGGGAGAAGGCTTGTAGCTTGGTGGTGGGGTCTATGCTTGGCATGCAGAAGGTCCCGGATTGAATCCTGAGCATCTCTGGGTAGGAGAACTGTGAAGAGCTGCTCCTAGTCAGCGTAGCAGACAATGCTGAATTAGATGAACCAGTGATTTGACTTGGCTGCTTTCTATATGCCTGGGCTTGAGTTAAGAAGGGTTGCCAGCCTATATCTCTTTGTAAGGGTTCTGCAGTTGTAAAGGCGATAAGGGTTCTGCCTGCTCATTTGTCGTTCAGTCGTGTCCGACTCTTCGTGACCCCATGGACCAGAGCACGCCAGGCACCCTATCTCCACTGCCTCCCGCAGTTTGGCCAAACTCATGCCAGTCGCTTCGAGAACACTGTCCAACCATCTCATCCTCTGTCGTCCCCTTCTCCTTGTGCCCTCCATCTTTCCCAACATCAGGGTCTTTTCCAGGGAGTCTTCTCTTCTCATGAGGTGGCCAAAGTACTGGAGCCTCAACTTCAGGATCTGTCCTTCCAGTGAGCACTCAGGGCTGATTTCTTTAAGGATGGATAAGTTTGATCTTTTTGCAGTCCATGGGACTCTCAAGAGTCTCCTCCAGCACCCTGCATAGGGTTGCCAAATTAGTTCTAACTGTCTATTTTTTATTTTTTAATATACACTTATTAGCATGTTCGTATGCCACTGTTCTGTCGTAGATGGCATTCAAGGCCACTAAACGCAAGTCAGACATGAGTCAAACAATCATCATAAAAGCATGAAACAGCAGGGAGGGAAACGCCAGCAAAATGCTAAATTGCATCTTTAGGAACAGCTGGAACAGATTGCATGAATTGAGACAAGCCTAGCAGCCAAGGTGCCAAGCAGAAGCAATCGCCAGGTGATCAACAGTGATTTTTTTTTTTTAAATGACTTTAAAGTGAACAACTTATGCCAAATGAAATAATATCAAATAATCTATTTACAATACAACATTACCCACTGGAATCAGCAGATAATAATTTAACAGACGTTCACCCCCTGCGATTGCAATATTATTATGATCATTTCTTCCTCTTCCTCTTCTTTTGTAGCAAGGTAAACATGTACCGGTACCTCTATTTATTTATTTTCCTCTTTTAACCCCCGCTTCCCTTCTGGCTTTCAAATGGGAAATGATTTACAGTGAAGACCACAGCCCTTTGCACACTTACCTGAGAGTAAGCTTTATTTAACTTGATGGAACTTGCTTCTGAGTAAACGTGTCGTGTATGCATTTGCTTTTTCCATGGTCTGATATTGCCTAGTTGTTAGATGGCATCTGTAACCATTAATGCCAGTTTTTATGTGTGTTTTTTTATAAAACCCTACCTATAAGGAAAACTGCAGCTGCTTCTAAGTCCCCCAAATATGCACCCCAGACTTTGGCAAAGCAAATATATGTGTTAACTAAATGGGAAGTGTTAACACAAGGTGGAGAACTCATGGTCCTCCAGGTGTTGCTGAACTCCAGCTCCCATCATCCCTGTTCATTGGCCATGCTGGCTGGAGCTGATGGGCTTTGGAGTCCAGCAACATCTGGAGATGCCTGCTGGTTCTACATCCTTGCTTTGCTAAAACTCCAAGAAGGTCCCTATTTATTTATTTTTTAATTTCTTTTTATTGACTTTCATAATAACATCAACAGCATACATAAAAAGAAAAAGACAGACAAACATACACACGAACAGATAGACTGAAAATAAAATACATCATTCTTATAATCTTCACAATATGTTCTTCACAATAGACTTGAAATTTTCATAGACAAAGAAGGTTCTTGTTTCTGGCCCTGTTGACATCATCCAGTTGAGAATGTGTGTCTCTCTTCTTTCTTCAAACGACACAGCAGTAAGGGTGTCTTTCCTCTTTACTCACCCAGCAAGTTTTGTTTTCAACAAAGTGTTCATTAGGAGGACACCTCCACCCAGGGATGGAGAAAGTTCATGCAAGCAATCAGCCCTGGTTAACTTGAGGATGAAAGAGTCCTTGTCTCTGATGTAGCTCTCAGTCCTCCATCAAATAATCAATCACCGTGTACATTACTACCCTTTAACCACACATTAGAAGAATTTATCAGACACTCTGATGTCCAGGTCATCATCTTAAGGATGATCAGAGACGGGAGGAATCTATCAAAATTTTCAGGTTCTGTGATTTTAAAGTCGGCAAAGGGATTTCACGTTTTGGACCTTGTCTTATTTTATTTTATTTTTTTTAACTGTTACTGAAGTATTGGGTGTGGAGACACCCAGGACTTGATGGGCCATTGGCCCAATCCTGAGGCATCTTCTTCTGTTGTTAGTTCAGGGAAGATATAAAATGCTCAAAGTGGGCGAACGAAAATAACACCAATTCCAGGGCTAGGAGACATAAGAAGCTAGAATGAAGATGCTAAATTTATGTAGCCTTGGGAGGAGGGGTTTTTTTGTTTGTTTGTTTTTTGCAGGGAAGTGATTGCACTCTCTATAAATACCTTCAAGGTGACAATAGACATGAAGAATGGGTAATTTATTTACAGCAATGGGTGACATGATATCCGTCAATATGGCCGAAAGCGGAGGATGGGGACATTTAGAGTTGAGATCAGGCCGGCGTTTGGCATTAGGACGCCCTGGGCATCCAGGATAGATCCCCCAGGGAGGCATGATCAAGGAGCGCAATCTCCCCTGAAAGCTCCATAGCGGAGACCCATCCGTGGAAATAAGGTCAGCTTAATAACCCCGTTGCCCATGAAATATAAGCCAATTGCGACTTCAAATTATCTCCTGAGCCCCTGGTGCCAACAAATAAACCCTTATTTCAATGTTTCCCAAGAGAGCATTTAGATTACAGACAACTATACTGCAGTACACAACTTCCAAGCGGAATAATCAATACGAATTATAGGACGGGCACATTTTTCAAAGTCAGAAAGTGAATCCCAGCGTTGCTCTGTAGCTCCTGCTTGTCTAAAGAAATTGGGCATGGAAAGGTGGACATGACAGTGTAGGTGTTTTGTGTTTTTTGTTTGTTTGTGTCCCCCCCCCCAGGGGTTGTTCCCCCACCTGATAAGGGTCACTTTGGCAAAACTTTCTTTCTTTCATCCTTGCTTTCCTTTTGTGTGGGAAATACAGGCTGCCCACTTCTACAGTGGTACCTTGGGTTACAGACACCTTGGGTTACAGACACTTCAGGTTACAGACTCCGCTAACCCCAAAGTAGTACCTCTACTACTTTACCTCAGGATGAGAAAAGAAATTGTGCCCCGGCGGCGCAGCAGCAGTGGCAGGTCCCATTAGCTAAAGTGGTACCTCATGTTAACAACGGTTTCAGGTTAAGAACGGACCTCTGGAACAAACTAAGTTCTTAACCAGAGGTACCACTGTATATCATATTTAAAAAGGTAAAGGGACCCCTGAACGTTAGGTCCAGTTGCAGACGACTCTGGGGTTGCGGCGCTCATCTCGCTTTACTGGCCGACGGAGCCAGCATACAGCTTCCAGGTCATGTGGCGAGCATTACTACGCCGCTTCTGACAAACCAGAGCAGCGCATGGAAATGCCGCTTACCTTCCCGCCGGAGCGGTACCTATTTATCTAGTTGCACTTTGATGTGCTTTCGAACTGCTAAGTTGGCAGGAGCAGGGACCAAGCAACAGGAGCTCACTCCGTCAGGGAGATTTGAACCACTGACCTTCTGATCAGCAAGCCGTAGGCTTTGTGGTTTAACCCACAGTGCCACCCATGTCCCATTCTATATCATATTATTTATTTGTTTGTTGTTTTTATATCCCCCCTTTTTTCCTCCAAGGAGCTGAAGGTGTCATACATGGAGTTTCTTTCCCCATCCTCAGTCAATCCCCATAACCCCCCTGTGAGGGACGTTAGGCTGAGAGTCAATAGCTGGCCCCCAACATCACCCCCAATGATCTTCATGATTGCCAAGTGGAGAGTTGAACCCTGACCTTCCAGGTCCTAGTCTGGCACTCTAACTGCCACGCCACACGGGCTCTTGATACAACATCCAGGCAGCATACAACAGTTCATATATATAAAATCCCATAAAAGGCAACACAAAATAGTCATAATAAAGGAATTGGTGATGAGGACAAATCTCAGGCGTGTATATCTGGTGGGATGGGGAGGATGGAGAGGGAAGGTTAAAAGGAGCTTGGCTTGTATCTGGGCTTCTCCATCTCTCTTTGACATCCAATTTTTCTAAGTGGGGAGGCGTCCCAGCAAGGCCCCAGTGTATCTGCCTTTTTGAGGACTTTCTCACTGTTTCTCATTATTCCCAGTCTAAATCTCTCTGCATTTCCACATCAGTCTGGCTCATCCAGATGGGGGAAGGTGTGTAGTGCAGCACCCAAAAGATCTCGGTTTTAAGCTCCGGCATCTCTGGGTAGGACTGCGAAGAGCTCTTCCCTAAACCCTTGGAGAGCCGGTCACTATCTAGAATACCGAATCGGGTAGACCTCCTCCTCCACCTCCTCCTCCTCCTCCTCCTTCTCCTCCTTCCTTCTGTGATCCTTTGTAGCCAAGTAACATTGTCTTCTATGAACACGGTTTTAACTCTGCTGGAATCTGGAATATGTGCTCAGAGAGCCAGTGTGGTGTAGTGGTTAAGAGTGGTGGACTCATAATCTGGTGAACCGGGTTCGCGTCTCCGCTCCTCCACATGCAGCTGCTGGGTGACTTGGGCTAGTCACACTTCTTTGAAGTCTCTCAGCCCCACTCACCTCACAGAGTGTTTGTTGTGGGGGAGGAAGGGAAAGGAGAATGTTAGCTGCTTTGAGACTCCTTAGGGTAGTGATAAAGCGGGATATCAAATCCAAACTCTTCTTCTTCTTCCGTAAGTGACTGTGGAGGCCAATTCTGGATCCACACGTCCTTCCACAGTGGGGACATTGGTTTCTGGGCGGGAGTTGATCACGGTGTGGATTTGCCAAGCGTGCCTTCCTCTTAGCATGTTTCTCCCTTGCATCCTGAGTTCAAGTCTTCAATCCCATGACACCTTTGGTAAAGGCTATTCTCCAATTGGAGCACTCGCAGCCCAGTGTTTCCAAGTTGTCGGTGTTTATACTACATTTGAAAGATTTGCCTTGAGACAGTCTTTGAACCTCTTTTGTTGACCACCAGCATTACGCTTTCCATTTTTAAGTTTGGAATAGAGTAGTTGCTTTGGAAGACGATAGCCAGGCATCCACACAACATGACCCCGTCCAACGAAGTTGATGTTGAAGAGCCCGACTTCTGATATAGGTCAGGTTCCTGTGTTCCTGATCCTGCAGCAGTGGGGAATTGGGGTGTTGAAATGCTGCTTTTGTTCTCAGAAATGAGAGCCATTGGGATGGAAGAAGTTTTTTGGGATTACTCTGGATCATCTCCAAGGTATCCTTTACAACTCCATCTCTGTGAAATAGTGATTTGGTGTTTTGGCTTTCAAAGAAACAGTGATAAACCTCCATGTGGGGTCACTTTGTACCATATTGTAGGTACAGTAATACCTTGGATCCCGAACACCTTGGCTCCCGAAGGATCGAAACCTGGAAGTGAGTGTTCCGGTTTTCGAACAATTTTTGGAAGCTGAACGTCCGGTGTGGCTTCCACGGCTTTCGATTGACTGCACGACACTCCGGCAGCCAATTGGAAGCCGCACCTTTGTTTTTGAATGGTTTTGGGAGTCGTACGGACTCCTGGAATGCATTCTGTTCGAGAACCAAGGTATGGCCATGCTGGAGTGATACTCTGTGGGCTTTTTCTGCCAGCTATGACAGCCAGAACAGTTTGCTGGCTGGTATAACACAACTGAGCCTCAAGAATTAGTAGGATATAATTCAGGCGGATGGGGAAATATTTAAAAATGGGCTGCTCTGCAATTTTATTTTATGCTTTAAATCCCAGTCGATGCTCCCATTGACCAAAGATCTGGGGAAATATTTGCTTGGGTCATTTTCTGGGTGCACAGAGGCTGCCTGTTTCCCTAGAGGACCACAAGTTTCACTCTGTCATGATGTATGTTCATATTGTGATTAAAATTTCTGCTGGTTAAATAAAATGGGCTCTTTTAAAAGAAAAAAATAAAATAAAGAATATCAGGCTGCAGAGAGGAGGAGGAGAGGAGGGGAGTGTTTATGCTTCTGCTCTGCTTTATTATTATTCTCCTTCACTCGTGCTGCCATAGGACCATCTGTTGGCATTGTAGATAAAGCCATCAGTTGAGAAGGGGAGGGAAGCACAGAGCTCTATATAGGCACAGGCGAAGGATCTCTTTTAAGGAAGATGCTGGATAATTTGCTGGAGGCACAACAGCAGTGTGCCAGCATGACCATCACTGCCTAGAAACAGCCTTGATTGGAGCAGCCATCCCATCAAATGCCAAGTGTCAGGGATTGGCTGGATGAGGAGGGGTTTAGATCCTGGGTCCTGGTGGTGGACAACAGGACACACCCCAGAGGAGGGGAAGAGGTGGGAAGTACAGGAGACTGGGAGCTTGGAGGATGAGGAACAGGAGGAAACAGGCAGGTGCCCCAATACACACTGGAGGGGGAAAAATCAGGAATCAGCAGCTTTGCCACTGAGCCACCCTGGCAGCTTTTTTGCTGACAGCCTGAAAGCCCCACCCCAAACTCCCAAAACAAGGCATCTGATGTATACCACAGAGCAGAGAGCCAGGAAGAAACAGAGAGAATCATAAAATCATAGAGTTGGAAGAGACCACAAGGGCCATCCAGTCCAACCCCCTGCCAAGCAGGAAACACCATCAAAGCATTCCTGACAGATGGCTGTCAAGCCTCCGCTTAAAGACCTCCAAAGAAGGAGACTCCACCACACTCCTTGGTAGCAAATTCCACTGCCGAACAGCTCTCACTGTCAGGAAGTTCTTCCTAATGTTTAGGTGGAATCTTCTTTCTTGTAGTTTGAATCCATTGCCCCGTGTCCGCTTCTCTGGAGCAGCAGAAAACAACCTTTCACCCTTGGGGCTCTCCGTAGACAGAGGGAGCGGCCTGACACAGAGGGAATTGGGGTACAAGAAAGTCTGAACAACTGCTTCACCTAGGTGGAGCATATCTCAGAGGTCTCTGTATGTTCTCTGTTCTGCTCCCTTAACAAAGAAACTCCAAGCTAGCTGGTGTTTCCCTGTCTTTCCCTGAACTGCTAACATGCTGCTTTCCTGGGCAGCTCCCTTGACATCCAATGGAGGCAAGTTGATTGATGACCAGGAAGCAAAACAACAACAACAACAAAAATCCAACCTTCTTCCCTCTGGCAGTGTCCCAGAAGAACATCCCACGAGAGGTCCGGTGTAGCGTAGTGGTTCAAGTGTTGAACTAGGACCTAGGAGAGCAGGGTTCGAATCGCCCCTTGGGCATCCTGAAGCTCGCTTGGTGACGTTTGTCAGAAGCACCGGGGGGGCACCGCACAACCCACAGATCGAGACAAAACTCTCCGGGCGTCTTCCTCTGGAACGCAGCACAGGACGGTCATAACTCTTCAGTCCCATTGCAAAGCAGCAACACATATCCAAAAATATGTGCACACTCAAACAGCAGAGTAAAGCTGGAAGCTGAGGCTATGAGGTGTGGCATCTAAGTAATTTATTAAGCAATATATACAGGACAAAGCAACCATGGTGTCCTCTCACACCTTCTCCAAGAGAGAGAGTGAAAATACAAAAGTACAATACAACGGAAGAGATAGGACTGGCTTCCGTTTCCCACACTTTCCAAGCATGGAATGTAAACACAGACACGTGATGTAACAATCACACATCCAGCAACGGGAGAGAATGAAAATGCTGGCAACCTCGGGCCTAACCTCCCTCACAAGATTGTTTTGAAGGAGATCGGGGGAAATTGTGTACACCACTTTGGTATAGAAATGCAATTTGATTGAGTGATTGATTAGTTAAAATAAGAATGTGTGAAGAGCCCAGGTGGAGTAGGCCAGTGTTTTTCAACCTTTTTTGGGCAAAGGCACACTTGTTTCATGAAAAAAATCACGAGGCACACCACCATTAGAAAATGTTAAAAAATTTAACTCTGTGCCTATATTGACTATATATAAAGTAATTTTTCAATTTTTCCCACGGCACACCAGGCAACATCTCGCGGCACACTAGTGTGCCGCGGAACAGTGGTTGAAAAACACTGGGAAGCCTGATCTAATCTGGATCCCAGGTGGAGTAGGCCATCTAATCTAGATCCTGTCCTCACAGTGGCCAAACAGATGCCCATGGGAAGCCTGAACACGGGACCAGGGTGCAACAGCCACACTCCTCTCCTGTGGGAGAGGTAGAAAGGAGATAGAACCCAGGTTCCTTTGTTAGTAACCACTGACAACCTGGTCCTCCACAAATTTGTCGGACCCTCTTTTTAAGCCATCAGAATTGGCATCCATCACTACATCTTGTGAAAGGGAAGTGAGTAAGCCTCGTTGACTTCATTTGGGCTTGTTTCTCAGTAGACATGATTAGGAATGCAGTCCAAGTTGGGAGCCCCCAGCACATCTTATTTAAAAGAAGATTAAGCCAAAGAGGTTCACGCAAACAAGGACAGTCCCCCTCTCTGAAGTTGGTTGGGCAAACCCGTTTCTGAGGACCCCCAATCTTCCAGGATCCCATTGTGCAGAGATTCATTTGTAGCTGGAATAGCAACCCCCCCACACACACACAAGATACGATTGAGGAGTCCCAAAGGGATTCTGGGGGGAAAAAATATCTAACAGCTTCTCCAGTTAATTTTGTCAAAACTGCCAAACTGACCCACAAGAGAACCCGAGGCACTGTTTGCAGAATCATTCCCCCTGGGATGAAATAGAGGATAAGTCAGGACCCCTCTCTCCACCCCAAGACTCTTCTTTGATTCCCCTTAGCCTCTGCTTCACCCTTCGGATGTGTGCTTTGCAATGCACGAAAATCCTTCATTCCAGTTAACAGTTTCAGTGAACCTGACTTAAGTGCTAGTCAGCATCAGTCCAAAGTGAAGTTCCAGAAATTGCCAACGGGAGCCAATTCTTTGACTTCCAGTCGAGCTATTTGTTGTTATGAAACCCTCGGAGCGATATGCAAAGCAAAGCGAGAGCGCGAGAAAGCAAATTATACACAAAGACAAGCCCATCTGCATCCAGAATTAAGGAGCCACATCAATAAAGGGGGGGATGTGTTCATCCATGCCTATTTTGCTGCACACCTACTGAATTTTCATGCTTTCGAGTGAACCATATTTGATTATTTTGCTTTCTTTTAGAAAGCAGATTATTTTCGGCAATGAGAAGTTGTGAAGGAGGGGAGGCATAGATAACAGGGGAGAGGACGGGAAGTATTCCAAAGAGACTTTGATGGAAAGCCAAGAGAGAACAAGAAAGCTCTGGGCCATTGACTTGTTTAAAAATGGATATGCTGCCTATCCAGATGTTTGAGGCTAACAATCAAAGCAATCAATGAATACTCATATCAATGCATACATCCCCTTTGGCTATTTTTCTTTATTGATTTATTTATTTTTCACTGTCTTTATTTTTATTTAAATATTTATTAGCTGCCC
>OFHU01001663.1:0-28466 GCA_900245905.1 Lacerta viridis | reverse complement strand
TAGTCCAGCCCCCCACAAGGTCTGAGGGGCAGTGGTCTTACCTGTTTCTGAATATTTCTCCTTTTAAATATGGGTGTGGAGCTTATAGCAGTAACTACACTTTTTGTTGAGGTTCTGGCACATTGGTATGTATATTTGCACCACCCATGTTTGTTCCCGGGATTTGACACAAGCTGTTGTGAGAATGACATGAATTATCACACCGCACTCATCACAGCAAGATGAAAATTAGATGGGCCAAAGCCTTTGCCCTTATTGAAACAACAACAACAAACCTTAATCTCCAGGGGAACTGGAGTTTCTAAGACTGCGCTTCATCTTTTACCACAGCAACGCAGCCGTCAATCTGCACTCACGCTTTAACTAACAAATTCTCTTTTTTTCCCATATTCTTTTTATTACATTTCACAAATATACATTATCTTTACAATTTATTACATATTGAACATCATATATTTTGGCCTCTTCAGGCCTGGACTTCCAACAATCCTTCCGTCTGGTTTCAGCAATACAAATTCCTTTGTTTTTATATTTATTCCATAAATTATTGCTTTTATTTTCATATCTTAAATAGTTAACTTTTGTTTCCTCATACAATAATAATTATTTGTGACTACAAAGCTTCCTGTAATCCTATCAACGTATTCAATTGTGTATATTTCTTTAAATAATTTGTAAATTTTTTCCAATCTTCAATAAATTTTTGGTCTCGCTGGTTTCTGATTCTCCCTGTCATTTTGTCTAGCTCCGCATACGTCATCATTTTCAAAACCCATTCCTCTTTCGTCGGCAAAGTTTCCTGCTTCCAGTTTTGGGCCCATAGGATTCTGGCAGCTGTTGCCATGTATTGAAACAATTTTATATCATCTTTTTTAATTCCTATGCCTGTTATACCCAATAATAGAGACTCTGGTTTTTTAGCAAAATTATATCCTAATATCATTTTCATCTCATTATATATTTCACTCCAATAGCTTTTAACTTTTTGGCACTCCCACCACATATGGTAGAAAGTTCCGACCTTTTCTTTACATTTCCAGCATTTGTTGTTACCTTTATGCATTTTTGCCAGTTTTGCTGGCGTTATATACCACCTATACCACATCTTAAACATATTTTCTTTTAATGCGTTACAGGCCGTAAATTTTAAACCTTCTTTCCAGAGTCTTTCCCAATCTGTCATCATGATATTATAACCAAAGTCCATTGCCCATTTAATCATAACCGACTTCACCTCCTCATCTTTCAATTCCCATTCCAGCAGATTTTTATACATTTTAGACAGTATTTTGTAATTATTACTAAGTATTTCTATCTCAAATCTTGATTTAACATCGCTAAAGCCATATTTCTTCAGATCATTCCTTAATAATTCATTTATTTGATGGTAATGTAGCCAATCATTTACATATTCTTTAACTTCTTCATATGGTCTTAATTTCCAATTTGCTCCATCTTTTTTAAGTAGCGTTTCATATGTTGGCCAGTTCTCTCTCATATTTGTCTTTTTTAAAGACATCATCTCCAATGGTGAAAGCCACCACGGAGTCTTTCTTTCTAATAAATTTTTGTATCTCTCCCATACCTCATACAGGGGTTTTCTGAAGACATGATTACCAAATCCTTTATGTACCTTGATCTTATTTTGCCATAGGTAGGCGTGCCAGCCGAATCTGTTGTCATGGCCCTCTAAATCTAATAAATTTGTATTTTTTAGTATCATCCATTCTTTGATCCAGCATAGGCATGACGCTTCGTAGTACAATTTCAGGTCCGGCAGTGCAAACCCCCCTCTGTCTTTGGTATCAGTTAATAATTTGAATCGAATTCTAGGTTTTTTCCCCTGCCAAATGAATCTTGAAATTTTTCTTTGCCAATCTTTAAAAATTGCTACTCCTTTAATTATAGGTATCGTCTGGAATAAGAATAACATTCTCGGTAATATGTTCATTTTAATTGCCGCTATTCTTCCTAATAACGATAATTTCAACTTCTCCCACATTTCCAGATCTCCCTTTATTTTGTTCCAGGCCAAATCATAATTATTTTGGAAAAGATTAATATTTTTATTCGTCAACCAGATCCCTAAATATTTGACTTTTTTGGCTACTTCTATTTCTGTTAGATCTTCTAATTTTTTGATTTTATCATTGTCCATATTTTTAATCAGCATTTTTGTTTTTTTCTTATTTAGTTTAAATCCCGCGAGTTGGCCAAACTCTTCAATTTCTTTCAATGCAGCGTTGGTGCTTTCCTCCGGATCCTCCAATGTCAAAACCAGATCATCTGCGAAGGCTTTTACTTTGTATTGTTTTTTTCCAATTGTTATTCCTCTGATTTTCTCAGATTCTCTTATACTTTTTAGTAGAACTTCTAATACTGATATAAATAATAATGGCGATAATGGGCAACCTTGTCTTGTCCCTTTAGAGATTTCTATGTTTTCTGATATCACGTTATTTATTATTAATTTTGCTTTCTGATCTTTATATATTGATTTAATGCTTCTTAATATTTGTTCTCCAATATCCATTAACTCCAAATTCTTCATCATAAAATCCCAATCAACGTTATCGAACGCTTTTTCTGCGTCTATAAATATCATCGCGGCCTTCTTTTCGTTCCTGACAGACAGGTATTCTATTATGTTTACAATGTTTCTTATATTGTTTTTTAGTTGTCTGCCAGGTAAGAAGCCGGCCTGGTCTTCGTTGATGGTCTTATTTAGTATCTTCTTCATGCGATTTGCTATTATACTTGTAAAAATTTTATAGTCTGTGTTTAATAGCGATATTGGTCTATAGTTCTTAATCTGTAGTATATCTGCATCTGGTTTGGGAATCAATGTTATGTAGGCTTCCTTCCATGTCTGTGGTATCTCTTCTCCTTCCCATATATTATTCAATACTGCACTAAATGGCTCTATCAGGACACTGCTTATTTTTTTATAATATTTCGCTGTGAATCCATCTGTTCCTGGTGACTTTCCACTTTTTAGGCCCTTTATCGCATTTAATATTTCTTCTTTACTAATTTTCTCGTTTAATTGGCTTTTCATTTCTGTTGGGATTTTTTGCACTCCTTTCCGATTTAAATATTCTTCAATTTTATCTATTTTTATTTTCTCCTTCTTTTTATATAATTGTCTATAAAATTTTTCAAATCCTTTCCTTATTTCCAATGGATTTTCAATTTCCTTTTCATCAATTCTGATCTTATTTATAACACTTTGTTCCTTTCTTTTCTTTATTTGCCAAGATAGCCATTTTCCGGGTTTATTCGCATGTTCAAAACTTGTCTGCCTCATCCATTTTATTTTCCACTCTACCTCTTGGTTTATGATTAATGCAAATTGACTTTGTAATATTTTAATGTTTTGGTTTGCTTTCCGATCATTTGGTTTGGACACCAATTTTTTCTCGTTTTCCATAATTTGTTTCAGAATATCTTCCTTTTCTTTCTCTTTAAGCTTTTTTTTGAAACTATTTTTCTGTATGAAGAATCCCCTCATTACTGCTTTGCTGGTGTCCCATACTATATGTTCTTTTGTTCCTTTATTTCTATTTAGTTCGAAGAATTCTCTCAGCTTCTCTTTAGCTTCATCTTCTATTCTTTGGTCATCCAGCAGATTTTCGTTGAGTCTCCATCTAAACGATCGTTCTTCCAATCCTTTTATTTCACAATATATTGGGTTATGATCCGATAGAGTCCTTGGTAAGATTTCAATTTTTTTGACTCTTGGCATTATTTCTTTTGAGGTTATTACATAGTCAATTCTTGCGTTTGATTGTTTTGCCTCCGAGTAGTGTGTAAATTCTTTGTCTAATGGATGTTTTAATCTCCAAGTATCTACCAGGTTACAATTCTCCATCATCGAAAAAAAGGTTTTAGGCAGTTTTCCATCTTTCGCTTCTGCTTTCTCTCTTCTTCTATCCATTTCTAGAGAGATTACTCCGTTCATGTCTCCTAATATTATTATTTTTTGATCCATGTACTCTAATAATTTTTCCTTCCAATCCTTCATAAAATTTTGATTTATTTCCATTGGGTGCATAAATTCCAACTAAAATTATTGTTTCTCCTTGCATTTTGATCTGTACTGCTATTATTCTGCCTTCTTCGTCTTTAAATAATTGTTTGGCCTCAAGATGTTGTTTTATATATAGGACTACTCCCCTTTTCTTAGTCTTGTCCGATGATATAAATTCATTTCCTAATTTCTTTTTAATCAGTATTTTCCTATGTTTTTTTGCAATATGTGTTTCTTGCAAACATATAATGTCGAGTTTTTTCCTCTGTAATACATGTTCAATCTTGTTACGTTTCGATTTTTGGTTTATTCCGTTTACATTCCAATTCCATATCTTTAATGTCATCTTTCAAATATATATGTATGTATGTATGTATATATAAGTACTGGTCTTCTTTCTTTGTTTTACTGTTCCTCTTGTTCTTCTCTTTCTTCCTCTCCCTCTTGTAGTTCCTCTTCTTCTCTGTTGCTGTCTTCTTCTTCCTCTTCTTCTCCCGGTAGCGGCGCTGCTGTTGCTCCTTCTAGTATTTCTTCCTTTTTTTCTAATTCTTTATACCTCCTCAAAAATTTAGTCACTTCTGGTAATCCTTTTAGTTTTTGCTTTTTCTCTTTGTAATAGAATGAGATCCCTTCCGGGAATTCCCATTTGAAATCAATTTTGTTCCTTCTGAGTATCTGTGTTAGTCGTTTGTACTTCTCCCTTTTTTTCAACAAATGCATGGGGATGTCTTTAAACACTATTGTCATTGTGTTATCTATGTAGATTTTCTTTTCTCTGTTCTTCATAAGTATTAAGTCTCTCATTCCTCTATCTTTAAATATGATTAGACAATCTCCAGGGAATTTCTTTCCTTTTCTGCTTTTTGTTTTTATTCTGAAAACATTCACAACCTTTTCTGCAAATTCTTCCTTTTCCATCTCTAGCCATGCAGCTAGCTCGGTGATAATTTTTTCAGCGATGTTCTCTCCTACCGTTTCTGGGATTGATCTCAATCTTAGATTTTTTTCTCTCAATCTCATGTCCTGCATTGCAATCATATCCAACATATCTTCCTGCGTTCTGTTCATTTCTAATATTGCATTACCTAGTTTGTCATCTTCTTTTCTTAGCTCCTTTATATCTTTTTGCGTACGTTTTACCCCTTCTTCCACTTTTTGTGTTTTCTTTTCTACCTCTTGAACCTGTAGCTTTAATTCTTTAATTGTCATGTCCCATTTTTGTTCCATTTTTTCTAGTTTATCTTCCACACTTTGTTTTGTATCTTTGATATCTTTTTTAAGCTCTGCTAACATTTTTATTATTTCCTTTGAATCTTCTTGTTTTGAACCACGTCTGTCTCCTGGTGTTGCTGAGCCTTTTACTCCATTTCTTTTTTCTGCCATTTTCTTTCTTTTATTTCTTTTATAATTAGCACTGTTTTGCTTTGTTGACTATCTATTACAAAAATATCGCTTCACTATTTATAATATGCCCCTTAATTATTAAAAGGCTCACCAGTTTACAGCTATATGTCCATTCACCAATATCATACAGCAATATGTCTATTCACCAATACCACTTATTTACTTATTCACCTACTAAATCTCAATATATTAGGTATTACCAAAAGTAGTTTGAATGTCTCTAGGACCTTTACTTATTTCCCTCTATCCCCTAGTCCTTATTGAAAAACAAGATTAGGAATGAATATTAATAAAGTTCAGAATAGAGTTCATTAATAGAGTTCGTAGGAGCTTTCCTATTGAATCTTCTTTTTTCGTGCCACTTGGTTGGCTAAATCCGTTTTGGGAGGTGAGAACCACCAAAGGGAATGCTGTAAACAAAAAATTATCAATAGGAAACAGAATAATAGTTAATTAGGTTATATGTCATTATGTCTTTTTCCCTTCCACTTGGTTCTCTATCCACCCGCTTGTTTTACTTTAATCCTCTTCTGCCACTTGCTTGGCTAGCTCCAAATGTGTAAATAGCCGTCAGTGGCCGTTCCTTATTCTTATTTGATGCCTTAGTTACTATTATATATGTTCATAGTCCCTATATGGTATAGAGTTATTTCTTCTGCCACTTGGTTGGCTATATCCACTTTGGCAGGTTAAATAAGCCCACCAGGGTACTTGATTCTAACCAGCATTAACAAACCCTTCCATGAATATATAGAAAGGAGTTGAGAAAGAATTGTGTCCAAAGAGGGAGGGGAGAAAGAACATATGGGAAGTAGCCCCCCTCTGTAAAAAAAAAAAGGGCAAGGTTTTGTTCTTGCTGTTCCCAGTCCTTCCGCTTGATTCCCTCCTTAGTCTCTTAATAATTTATAATTTCTGCCACTTGTTTGGCTAATTCCACGGGTTTTTTGTTTTTTTCCTATTATAATCCCAATAGTCCAGATATTCCAAATAACAAAGTTCTCCTCTCCTTCATCTGCCCCCCCACTCCTTTATGGCGGAGCTCAGGGCAGAGAGACAAGCCAGCTGTCACGTAGGCACCTTCCCGTCCTCCGCATTCCAAGATCGTTTTAAAGTTTTGCTTAGCGGCTGTTTCACAGTTCTTTGCTTCTAAGTAACTTACAAAATATTAAGCTTATTGCTGGTACAGAATACCTTGTATCAGTGTCTTCTTTATTCAGTTGTAACTTTTTCCTTTGATACTTTTAACACTTTTATGCCTATTACTGCAGCGGAGCTCCGCGAAAGTGAAAGTAGTTGGAGAGCTCTCCCTCCAGCAAGCTCCGTTTCAGCCGGAGACTGTTATTTCTAGCGTCTCCGGTTTTGCATTAAATAAGACAGTCTTTTAATCTTTCCAATTGTTTCGGGGTAACCCCGCTCATACTGTTTTATCCGCGTTTTTAGGCTCACATGTAATATCTTCTTACCCTTTGCGCTGTTTTAATATATATACCCTCCCCCACCGTTAGAGTTGATCTCTTTTTTAAGTCCCGCTGTCCTCCGAATTTACTTGACCGGTTCCAGTTCGGCTACCAACCTTTATACGCTCTGATTCGGGTTTCTTATTTCGTTGAGAGCCGGGTTGCAAAGCCAAGAAGACCTGAGGCTTCGTTTCAGACGTGCCGGAAAATGGCTACCCGTATCGGTGTCTCAATCTCGCCCACCGCACAGCCTCCGAAAAAAGGAAAATTGCCGGAGACCCTCTCGGTGGCGGAGAGACCCAACGATACCGCTGGGTTCCTGTCCTCAAAATACTCCTTTTGAGGCTTTATGGGGTGTCGCGGCGCCCTGCAAGCACCCCCTTTTTCCGTCCGAAACTGGATTCAGCCGCGAGGGCAGAATCCCGTCTTCTTTCGGCTTTCTCCCCCCGACCGGAATTCTCATGCTCATTGGCATTCATATACTGTCATTATCACTTGTAATGCTAATGAATCCAATGGCAGAGGCCCTCTGCAGTCTTTCATAAAAAAGTGCATGTTCTTCATCTGTAATGGGAAAATAGACGTATGCTACAAGCACTTATACTGGATTCAATGTGGCTGAAGTAAAGCCATCACCCACCCAGATAGCAGGAATACGTGTATTTGAAAGAAGCTGACAGAATGCTTTTATAGGCTCATGCCTATTTCCAAGCTAACATTCTGGTACTTAGCTGTCTTAGCACTAGCTTATGCCTCCTCCTTTTTTTTACTCGAAGCCCATGCACGCATCGAAGATCTCCAGTTAGTACATTTGGCATGTACACATCAGAATTTCTTCAACTCAGGAGTTGCTGAAGTAGGCTGGTCATGCCTCCTGAATGTAAAATGTGTTTAAAGTGTGCACTTCCAATGTTTTTCAGTGCGTTTGCTCATTGTATTCCACGCTTGCATAGATTAGGTATTATTGTGCACATTTTCCGAAGGCCGAAACTGTGTTGCAAAATCCAGAGAAGCGCATAATCTAGCTGAGAGTGGTTTTTTTGATCTACAGTAAAGCTTGGGGGTGTCCCGGGGGGGGGGGGGAAAGCAGATGAAGCAGATCCCGCCCGCCCCCGCCCCCACCAAACACACACTCATTGATGTCTGCCTCTTTCTGTCTGCAAATGCAATCTTTCCAGGAGGTCAAACTGTTAAAAGTTCTGCCAAAAGTCATTTTTTCTTACAGGTCCTAAAACTACATAGCTCAAACTTGCCAAGTGATTGTGTGAGGTCTATCTTTCTCTCCCCCTCCTGCAACAAAATATATAAGGAGGTAGAACTTCTTCCATTCTCTGCTACCTCACTCCTGTCATAGACACATTGAAACTTCTTTTACTTTCAAAAGAGTCATCCTGGAAGTATTTCGATTAATGCCGATTTCCTCCAGGCTTCTACACAGAGATGCATTAGTCAGATTGCAACTGTCAACATTTGAGAGAAAAATGACAAAATAAACCAATAAACCATCTAAACCTTTCAATCCAGTAAACCTTTCATATTCCAGTGCCTCAGGTATTTAACTAACCCATTCTTAAAATTCCCTCACCTGCTGAGACGAAATGCCAGTTGAACCAAATTATCACAAATGCCATTACAAAGGAAAGTAAGATAGCCAGACAGGGTGGGATGATTGGAAAAGAAGAGCCCCAAAAGGCCAGTTGTGGGCTAAAATAAAAAAATAAAAAATTCCTACTGAACGCTTTGAATGGGGGACTAGCAAAGCTCCCATTGCCATCATACCTCTCAAAAAGACTCAGGACTCAAAACTGGGGAAACAACAAAACTGGGGAAACCATTATATTTTAATAAATACAATGTATTGGAAGGTCTGCAGATTAACACCTCCTGTGGCACCGCTGCAAAGGATGGAAATGAATTATTCCTCCTTGCCAGGAGAGCTTTGGGAATGGAAGTTGACCAGTGTGCTGTGCCCTCCCCCCCCAGTTCCCCCAGTTCAACGTAGATCACCTAGATGTGCAGGCCAAGCTTAAGAGCCACACACACCCCAGGTCCCACAACAACAAGCTGGCAATGAGTAACCCAAGAGTGTCCCAAACTCAGATATCCCCCCCCCAAAAAAAATATTGTTAATGACTTCTGTAATGAAATGGATCTAAGTTAAGGGATTTTCAGAAACCCACGTGTTTTATGAGTTAATGGGCACCCCAGTTTGAGTGGCAGGTATCTCATGGGAGGCGGGACATTCCGCTCTTTAAAAGGAGGGAGCAGCAGCGTTAGAGAGGGTGAGTGGTGACTGGAAGAAGGAGGGCGTGGGGCCAGGATAGTGGTGGGTAGGTTAGGATAGGTTGAAGATGTGTGTATATGATGCTGAAAGAAAGAAAGAGTTTACACTGTTATGAAACTAAGCTTATAAAACGATTGCATTACTGAAACCGTTATGTTCTGAAAGAAATAAAGACTTATTATTGTTGAGCTAAGAAAATATCGTCGTTCATTTGGTCCAGCGAGTTATGTATGCTCATGAGGAGGTGAACTCAGGGAAAGGACAAAACTGACCTGCAGGGTGATAGTTTGTGTCTTGGAGTTCCCTCAGGAGGGGCTAGCGGGCGGAAACCTTGGTATTGCCACAGAGTTGCTAAGAGGGCTTAGCTAACTGATATAGTGAGGGATCTAATGAAAGAGAGACCCCGAACTGTAGGCAAAGAAGAGTTTAACCCCTGAAGCCCAGAGCAGAGGATATAACCGGCCACGGCCGCTGGACAGGAAAACTCCCGTTACTAAGAGATCCCCAGATTATAAATAAAAGGGGATTGACATAACAGACGGACCTCAGAGGGACAGGTGGGGTGGATTGAAATTTGACCCAGAACACCTGATTAGAAATTCACTTAGTAACAAGGGGAGAGTGTGAAGTGGAGGTTCGTCGCAACTTCCCTGCCTGGACTAACAGCCAATGAAACCAGTTAGAAAATCTGCTACTCCAGAACAAGAAAACTCCCAGCGTTATTGAGTAGGTGAAAAGAAGAGTCCCTGGGCCAATGTGGGGCTCTCAAAAAATTCCAACTCAGCTCCCAGAAACAAGCAACTGGCAAATCCCATAGGGCCCAGGAAAGGAGACTTCAGTGTTTCCCCAACCTGCATCTCCAGCTGTTTTTGGACTATCATCCCTAGCTAGCAGGACCAGTGGTCAAGGATGATGGGAATTGTACCACTAATTTATTTATTTTTTTTGAAAATGATGAAAAATTGATGAAGATGTGGCCATTTGTTTAAAATTTTGTTGACTAGGCCAGGGATATTACTTACACCTGAGGAGTACATATAGCTCAATGAGGATAAAATTTAGTGGAAACCATGTTTTTTTTTTTTTAAAGAAATAGTGGCTTACGAGCAATAGTGGCTTTCTCACAAGCATCCATCTTTTTTAAGAGTAGAATAAGAAGACGGAGAAGTTTTAATTATAATTCCGTCTCGAAGACAAGATGGTCAGCAAGAACTGATAGTGTAAAACCAATTGCAAACCATTTTGATGGTATTCGAACCGCAGTATCTGAGATCAGTGAATTAAAAAAAATTAACTGCAGAATGTAAAGCTGATCTTTGGGGAATAAAAAAATACTCGAACACTTTTGAATATGTTGTAATGTCAAGTATGTGGAGCAAACTTCTTACAATGATACATGAGATAAACTTGGTAATAGAATCACGCAATGCCACATTAGATGTTGAAAGGGACAACATAGATAAACTGTGTACATACATTTTGAATTTTAGAGAGAAATGGAATAACATACTTCAAGAATGTCAACATGTATCAGTCAAACTAGGTGTTTTAGATACTTTTATTACTCGTAGGGGATGTCTAACTCAAGAGGATGCTGAAAAACACTTCTGAGTGAATGTATCCTTCAAAATAATTGACTTAGTTATTGTTGGACTGACACGGCGATTTTCTGCTGTTGGGGAAATATGTGAACTTTTTGATTTTTTGTGGAAGTTCCAACACTTCAATGAGGACGAACTGATACAAAAATGCACTCGGTTTTACTTGTGATACTCGAACCATATTTCCCGTGATGAAATTCAGAGTGAAGTGCTCCTCCTTAAGCGAATTTTCGATACAAAATTTCAAACTTAATTCTCCGTCACCGAAAGAAATTGCCGATCAAATACTAAACATGAATTTGGAAAATGTTTTTCCAAATCTTCTAATTGCATTACACATTTTCTTATCATTACCAGCTACAGTGGACCCCAATGAGAGAAGTTTCAATATATTGAAACGAATTAAGTCTTTCTATCGATATACAATGGCTCAAGAACGCCTAAATGGTTTAGCAATGATAAACATAAACCACGATAAGGTGAAGTTGCTAGATTTTTCCTGCATAATTCAAGAATTCGCAGAAAAGAAAGCTAGGAAAGCATTTTTAAATGTAAATACTTAAAACAATCCTTTTCCCTATGTATTTTTAAAAAGCACTATTGTATATCTATATTTTCCATTTTGTCTTTATATGCAGATACGGTTCAAGCCTTGAAATAAAATTATTTGTCAGCATAACTTTTGTGAAAATTATTTATATACTTACTTATCGGAGATCCCCAGGGTAAAAAAAAAGGGGGGCACATTATCTACCTGGCCCGGACCTCTGCCTGGCTCTGCAAGGGCCTGCACACCAGATAACTTTTGTTAGGAGAATCACAGCCTGGGATACTCCACCAAAACACTTGCTTCCTGCATTCCATGCAGACTCCTATTTTGGGCTCTAGAGGTGGTCATGTGTCCTCCTTTACAGACATTGCTCCTCTATTTGCAGACACTCCAAGTGTCCTTATTTTTCAGGGAACAGTCCCGGATTTACAAAAGGTGTTCCAGTTTCTGATTTGATCCCGTAATGTCCTGCTTTTCCTTAGGATGTCCCTATTTTCATAGGAGAAGTGTTGGAGGATATGTATTTGATGGGCTACTTGAAAGAGTTCTCTTCAGAAATTTCACAGGACAAGTTTGCTTTCAAGATAAAGAACCATATGATGGGACCGACCACTGCACCCACTGAGAACAGTTAGGGGGCTCCTATTCCTATCACAGAGCTACTATTGCCAGAAAGGCTTAACACTCAATACCTCTCCCCAGGGAAGCCTGGGAATTGTAGCTCTGTGAGGGAGAAAGGGGATCTCTAACAACTCTCCGCTCTATTGACAAACTACAGTTCCCAGGATTCTTTGGAAATTGAGCTTTTCATAGGTTCTTTGCTACTGCAGATGGGGCCAAAGGTTGGCCCTGTGTTTGTGAAACAGTATCTTTTGAATCATGCAGAGGGGCTGGCTATTTTGTGTCGTTTAAGTGATTTTTCCTATGATACTTTGGAGGAATGCTTTTAGAATTTTACATTTGCATTGCTTAATTGAATTCCTTATGCATATTATATTTATATTCTTGTGAATTACTCTGAGATATCCTTAGATGGTGGAAGCAATATATAGGTAAACTAAATACTACAAGCCATTTCCCCTCTCTTTTAATCTCTCATAGCCATCCTCATTGTTTTTGGTTGTGTAGTTCATCTTGGACTACTGCGACTCATTCTACGTGGGGCTACCTTTGAAGGTGACCCAGAAACTACAACTAATCCAGAATGCGGCAGCTAGACTGGTGACTGGGAGCAGCTGCCGAGACCACATAACACTGGTCCTGAAAGACCTACATTGGCTACCAAGTACGTTTCTAAGCACAATTCAAAGTGTTGGTGCTGACCTTTAAAGCCCTAAACAGCCTCAGCCCAGTATACCTGAAGGAGCGTCTCCACCCCCATCGTTCAACCCGGACACTGAGGTCCAGCTCTGAGGGCCTTCTGGCGGTTCCCTCCATTGAGAGAACTGAAGTTACAGGGAACCAGGCAGAGGGCCTTTTTGGTAGTGGCGCCCGCCCTGTGGAACGCCCTCCCATCAGATGTCAAAGAAATAAACAACTATCTGACATTTAGAAGACATCTGAAGGCAGCCCTGTTTAGGGAAGTTTTTAATGACTGATGTTTTAATGTATTTTTAATCTTTGTTGGAAGCCGCCCAGAGTGGCTGGGGAAACCCAGCCAGATGGGCGGGGTATAAATATAATTATTATTATTATTATTATTATTATTATTATTATTATTATTATTTCACAAATAACACACACATCAGTTTCTGCCACATTGTCTGTCTTATTCCTAGTCCTTCCTAGGCAGCAGCAGGGCATTCCCTGGGAATCATGGCGGTCTGACCTCCTTAAGCAGCAGTGCTAACTTCTCTATATTGGTGCCAAGTTACCTTCAGAGGAACAGAGAGAAACTGCATTAATAATAATAATAATTTTATTATTTTTACCCTGCCCATCTGGCTGGGTTTCCCCAGCCACTCTGGGCAGCTTAACAAATAATAATTTTATTATTTTTACCCTGCCCATCTGCTGGGTTTCCCCACACTCTGGGCAGCTTACAGCACATATCAAAACTGCCACAATGAAATTTTGTTGGCAGTACCTATGTGCAAGAAGTAGGTTTATTTCTACTGTATTCCTATTGACTCTGCATATTCAAGGAATGACACCTTGCAGTCTAATAGGGTTGGAGCATTTGCGTATATGTGGGCAAACACCATTGCTCTGGGCAGAACTTTATATACTGCTTGCTAAGTCATTGATAATTGATCATGTGGAGCCATATATCTTCGCGATGCAGCGAGCCAGTTCATGATTTGAAATCTGATGAGTTGAAACCAGATGGAACTTACAGCTCTGGGGACTTGGGGAAAATCAAGCGCTGCAGCATGTATGCTCCTGGGACCCAAATCCCTGCTATGTTGCTCCATTTTCTTCAGCCGATGTTAACTCCAATGGAAGGCAACAGTTCCAATTGTGTAAAACTTGGGGAGAGGAATTGGGTGGGGAGGGGGGGACAAGTTAAAAGAGTAGAGATCCTCCCCCCTTTCTCCCCCAAGTCCTGGCTAGAGACATGGAGATTGTGAGGCAAGCAACGCACATCTAATTAACCCACTGGCTCTTCCTCTTCAGGGAACTTGAGTTGACAGCAACAAGAAAATATGCAATTGTAAGCGTATTTACTACGTTTGTCAACCATCTGGGATACCAAGGCCCTGAAGTCGAGGAGCTGTCAGATATAATTCTAGTTAACCCTGTGGCAGCAATAGAGTTTGTTTTAATTTCCTTATCAGGCATGCAACAGAGTAACATCCATCCTGTACAAACTGCCCAGATTGATGCATTCTTTTCCCCGTGGTGCAATCAGGCTGATGTTGCACCTGGATATTGACAGACACATCTAATAATCAATTGGATGCCTACTAAAGTCCAGGGGAAGACTTGCCTTGAGTAAAAGGATTTCCCTCTGAAGATGTTGTAAGCTGTTCCAGCCTGGTGTGGTCTGATGTTGTGTTTTGCGTTCCACCAGTGTATCTTACTTGTCAGAATGTACATTGAGGGTTGCTTTAAAATGATGGTACATCTGATCTGCATTCAGTGATCCTGAGTTGCTTAAGAGCCTCTATGATGAGCCCATGTCAAATAATGCAATATTTAAATAAAAGTCACAGCGCTCTCTCTGTGTGTGTTCACTTCTGTGAACCTATCTCAACAATCTGCATTTTCAAAAAGCATCTGTAATGATTTGGCTTCTGAGGAAGCCTAGGAGAGTTAGCATTGCATTACAGAGGGAATTATATACCAGGAGAGTAACTAAAGTTATACAGAAACCCACACAAGCTGTCTCATCTCTTGTGTGAATGAAGATGAGCATCTTATGCACAGCCATTTGAATATGGGTCCCTTGGGGCATCCTGTCTGGAGCAAACCATACTTCCTGCTTTCCTTGGAATTTTGAATATGAAAGGAAGATCATGCTGAGGTGTGTGTTTTCTTGCAGAACAAAGACTTAAGAGAGCTAATTCCAGCTCAAACTGATGGGGCACAAAGAAACCAGGGAAAGCCCGCTGGTAGAGACTCTTGTGTTGGACACAGCATGAAGCCCTGCAAAGTTATCAAAGGAGATGGGCTGAAAAACATGGGAGTGAATAAAAAAGAATTTGGCTAGGAGCTAACACACCCTGAGTGCCGTCTCAATCTGAAAGAATTCTGAGATGTTCTGTATTATCTCATTTTGCTTCCTTTCTTCCAATCTGCTTTCAACTGTTATTCTTTTCTTAGTGCTTGAAGGAAGTTCTAGAACCTATGTATGGAAAGCTCAGTTTCCTCTTCAACTCCCTTTTCTTTCGCCTCCCACAACAGGGAGAAAATGTTCTCCAACTCCTAAGGATAAGATCTGAAAAAAGATGCACCTGTGCAGGTGGACAGAATTGCAATCAAAATGACACCAAGGCATCAAAGCCAACTGAATGCTCAAGAATGAGTGCAAGGCAGAAGAATGAGATAACAGGACCAGCTCACCCATGAGGCAAGGTGAGGCGATCGTCTCAGGCAGCAGGATTCACACGGGCAGCAGATCCTGATGTCAGTCTTTCTTTCCCAGTGCCGGATTTACATATAAGCTAAACAAGCTATAGCTTAGGGCCCCACTGTCTTGGGGGGGATTTAAAGGGGGGGGGAAAAAAAACCCTGGATGTACATTTCCAAAATATAAGATAAAAAAACAAATAAAATAAAACCTACATACAGCAACAGTGTTTTGTGTTGTGTAGGCTCCTATGATGTAAGTAATGGGCCCCGCCTGCTAGCCTGCTCCCTAAAATATCACTGGTTCTCATTAATATACTTCTTCTTAATTGTATTTCAGTTCAACAATTACTTTGATAAAATACATATTTTGTTATGTGCAAATGGCTTTAGATACCTATTAGGTCCATAAATTACCATATAGCATATATTCAACACAAAAAAACAGCAACAATTTGTTGTTGACAAAGGACAGCTGGACATATAAAGGTCCCCATTACCTCCATTAGCTTAGGGCCTGATCAAACCTAAATCCAACCCTGTTCTTTCCACTTTGTTCCTGATGTAAATCTTCCCTCACCATTTCTTCTGTGGCAATACCATTTTGGGATCCACCTGTTCCTGGGAGATGGGTGCTGAGGGAGTTGGCAGTAGGGTTAAATTGCAGAAACTACCTCAGCGTCTTTCCACCATTGATTTTTCATTTGTTTCAAGAATGCAGTGGGCGAGAAACTGGTTTTGAGTGTGATTACGGAGGACTGTTTTCAGAATTTTTCCTTGTATGTGTGGAAAACTGAACTGTTAACATTTTAAGTGAAATGCTGCTTTTAATTTTCTTCCCTTCTAAAACCTGCAATAGCATGGGACAAGTTACATTACTAAGGGGCTGTAAAAGGGGCTCCAGCCTTGGAAACAACTGACAGGGGCCGAAAATCATTGCTGAATCTGAATCTCTACACTGATTCTCCCCACTGATTTCAACAGAAGCATTGTTACAGTGGTGTGGAAGTTTTTAAAATAAGTAAGCAAATGCAACAAAAATAAAACGGTTTCATTCATTCAAATCCTGCTTTTATGGAAGCAGTGCTCCCATAGAATTCCATCACCTATCTTGCAAAGTCTGGATTCCTTACCAGAACTGAATTGAAGCAGGAACAATTGGATAATGGAATCCCAGAACAATTAGAAAATTGCCACTCTTCTGTTGCCTGCATCAAATTATCTCCCACATAACATTGTCAACAATATTCACAGGTGCCAATAGGAGGAAGATTAAAACTCCATTTTGGCCTCTTTGGAACATGAGACAGAATTCATTCTGTGCCCATGAAGATAGGTGATAAAGTACCAAATGCGATTGAGAGAATCAACAAGTTTCAATTGTGAGTGAGCAATTTTTTTGGTACATGTCAGTTTCTGATATATGTCACTTTCACACAAGTTCATCCACACATCTGTTCTATCCCATTTCTCTATGAACCTTAAAAAAAATAAATCTGCATGGAAATGTGCACTGTGCCATGTGATCGATTTTGTGGGGTGGGGCTTACCTGACCCACTCCCCAATATTTTATTTAAGTTGGCACCCCTGCTCACGGCACTTCTGTCTTATCAGGATCATGTTTCAGTTTATTGGCCAATATCCTGCCCATTACAGATTCCAGGCACTCACTTATAGTTTTGTACTTGCATGGTCAGGCGGAGTCCCCCAAACCCCAGGCGACCCCTGAGCGGAATAATGACACAAGACAACGTGCTATGGGATTAAAATTGGCCACAACTTTATTAAGATTCAGATGTAGGGAGACCTTGGCTCAGGCATTGGGCGTTTATCCTTCCCAGCCCCCAGCTGGGGATCTGGGAAACTTCAGGGTTATCCAGAATGTGTGGGGATTGGGCTGGCTCTGGAGAACATATGTTCAAGCAGAGAGCCCCCCCCCCATTTGCCGTCGCTGGAGGGGGAGGGCAATGACAACCTCTCGGCGTATGGTCAATGCCTCCCCCCTAGAACCCTTTAACGGGGAACCCTGGTATCACCAGTTACAGGTGGGTAGCCGTGTTGGTCTGCCATAGTCAAAACAAAATCGAAAATTCTTTCCAGTAGCACCTTAGAGACCAACTGAGTTTGTTCTTGGTATGAGCTTTCGTGTGCATGCACACTTCTTCAGGTATCACCGCCGCACTGGGGGCGTGGGGTCACCGCCCCATGCCCCCCCCACATTTAGGAAGATGACTAAAGGATTCTGCCCAAGGCCTGAAACCGCCAAAGTTGTGACGTTTTGCTACGGGAAAAGGCGAAACCTGCCAATGCAGGGAAATTCCTTTCCAACCCTTCAACAGCGGCCTTGACATAGCAGCACCTGCGTACCTGTGGAAAAGAGGTTAACCTGCAAAGTAAGTGTTAATTGAGGGAGTGGAGGGTGGGAGAAGCTCTGGAGCCGACTGCTGCTTCCCAGGTAAGCTACACCCTCTATTGTGTGTGCTGTGTGGTCCCTCCTCCTACCTGGCCAATCCCCCGGCAGCACCTCCCCAGGCAGGATTGGTGGCTGACTGGGGTAGGCAGAGACCACAGAAATGCTTAGAGTTTCCTGACCACAAGGACCTTGATAAAGATGGTGATATTTGTCCATGCTTGAAGGCCAAGGGCAGATATATAGATGATGCCACATTCCAAATTCCAACTTGATGTCAGGGTCTGTGCTGAGGAGGAATGGTGGGAGTGTCCCCCCCCCCCTGCTCCTGATCTGGATCTTGAATCTTCCCAGGAGCAGGAGGACAGTATAGATTTGGAACAGTGGTTTGCAGAGGAGCATAGTTCAGAAGGGAAAAGCTGGAAAATACTGGATGGGGAACAGCTAGGAGAAGAAACACTGGAAGAGAGAGGATTAACAGATTCACAGTATCTGGACAGCATTCACACCCCTTCTCCAAATTACGGAGAGCTCAGAAAGCTACAGTACAGAAAATTCAGAAAGCACAGAGGGTACAAGCTCAGATTACAAGACGTAGAAGTGACATAGATCAATAGGGACAGAAGGGGGTGAAATCCTTAATTGGGAGCACCGGCATTTATAGGAGATGCATTCTTTGTTCTCTCGCTGTGATTATTAAAGTTTCTAACTGGTAAGAAGACTCCTTTTCCTTTCTTCTGCTTATCTACTGCCATGGGGGAGGAAGCCGATTTTCTGAAGCCTGACACTTGAGAGTGGATTTAAGAACAGAGGAAGTGCCCTTATATGGAGTTAGACCATTGGTCCGTCAAGCTCTGTATTGCCTGCACTGAGTGGCAGCAGGGCTTCAACATTTCATGCAGAGTAAATGCTCTACCACTGAGCTGTGGTCCTTTCCTTAGTGGTACAGATTATTACAAATCCATAATGTGGGACCCCATTGCATAAATGTCATGGGGCTGAGCAGTGGTCTGAGCATAGGGTAGGATTAGCTGGTCACTAATAAATAATAATAATAATAATAATATATAATTATTATTATTATTATTATTATTATTATTATTTACCCCACCCATCTGGCTGGGTTTCCCCAGCCACTCTGGGTGGCTTCCAACAAAATATTAAAATACAATAGTCTATTAAACATTAAAAGCTTCCCTAAACAGGGCTGCCTTCAGATGTCTTCTAAAAGTCTGGTAGTTGTTTTTCTCTTTGACATCTGGTGGGAGGGTGTTCCACAGGGCGGGTGCCACTACCGAGAAGGCCCTCTGCCTGGTTCCCTGTAACTTGCCTTCTCGCAGCGAGGGAACTGCCAGACCTCAGGACCTGGGGCCAAGCAGAATTTCAGATCATTTCTTTGCTCAACCTGTTAACTGCCCCTCATTGCTTAGGATCCCAGGATGGTTTGCAGAAATGTTTTAACAATGTAGTCAATAAAGCCATTGGAAACCACAATACTTTATACACTAATCCAATGATCTGACATAGAACACCATACCCTCCATCATTTCTCTTATGAAAAGCTCAGATTACAAGATGTAGAAGTGACATAGAGCAATAGGGTCAGAAGGGGGTGATCTCCTTAACTGGGAGCACCGCCATTTCTAGGAGATGTGTTCTTTGTTCTCTCACTGTGATTATTAAGTACTGTTTTTATAGAAAAAGAGGTGTTGGAACTCACCATGAATGGTTCCCTTGCTCTCTTACAATGGCAATGGAACCCTTCTGAAAGGTGCTGGAATGGAGTTCGGGGGGGGGAGCACTGGGGACATCCTATACACACCCTCCAACATTTCTCCAATGAAAATAAGGGCATCCTAAGGAAATGTGGGACATTATGGGATCAAATCAGAAACTGGGATGGCTTCTGTAAATCTGGGACTGTCCTTGGAAAATAGGGACACTTGGAGGGCTGGAACACCTCATTTCAAGCCACAAGGCAGGCTTGAATCATGACACAATAATTGGGGAGGGGGTCACAGCTCAGTAACACAGCACCCACTTTCACTGTATGCAGAAAAAGGCCCTCGGTTCAAGCTCCCAGTATCTTCTCCTGCAGGAATTCCAAGCAGCTGAACTGGGCAAGGACTCCCCACCCCACATAACTGAGAGTCACCCACAGTCAGATCACAAAGCCACACAGGGCCAGAGGGGCCTGATTCAACACAGGGTGCTTTGAATTTATCTCAGCGACTTCCTAGATTGGTTCTCCTTACAGAGGGTAAACTATGGCATAAATGCAGAAAAAAACACATCACTTAAAGCATTAGCATATTGGGGGATTGCTAATATAGTCATGGAGTAGTGATTTGTGCAGCACATTATTGGCTATGGGGAGGGACCCAGGTGGTGCTGTGGGTTAAACCACAGAGTCTAGGGCTTGCTGATCAGAAGGTCGGCGGTTCGAATCCCTGCCACGGGGTGAGCTCCCGTTGCTCGGTCCCAGCTCCTGCCCACCTAGCAGTTCGAAAGCACATCAAAGTGCAAGTAGATAAATAGGTACCGCTCCGGCAGGAAGGTAAACGGCGTTTCCGTGCGCTGCTCTGGTTCGCCAGAAGCGGCTTTGTCATGCTGGCCACATGACCCGGAAGCTGTCTGTGGACAAACGCCGGCTCCCTTGGCCTATAGAGCGAGATGAGCGCCGCAACCCCAGAGTCGGACACAACTGGACCTGATGGTCAGGGGTCCCTTTACCTTTACCTTTAATTTGCTTAAGCTGATTTTTTTTAATAACCCATATAAACCCTAATACTTATGAAGGGAAAAGTTACATACAAATATAATCATCCACTTTCTGATTAGACCCCATGCAAATTTTTGCTATCACATCATGACTGGCTTCTGAAGCGTACCAATAGGTGTCAGCCAAGGGCTGTTAAAGTGGGCCAGGAGGAATGAAATTCATCTTTCCCATCTTCTTGTGGAGGCAGACAAGTGGTGTTTTGGTCTGGGTGGCAGAAGGAAGTGCCAGACTCTTGGATTGAAAGCGCTAGTCGTGGGCCTTAAACAGACATTTCAAAAGTGTTGGGGGTGTGGTGTGGTGTGGTGAGGAGAAGCAGGAAGGAGAGGAAAACCTGATCATAGACTGTAACAAATGCTGTGAAGGGCATTAGGGAAAGCGACTGAGGCAACAAGGCTGAGATGAGAAACTGGCGCACTTCATATTTTTGTGAATATTCGTGCATGCTCATGTTGGCAACATCCGGATCTGTTGGGTTTTATTGGTTTGTTTTTAATTTGAGCACCCTGAATTAAGCTGGGGAAATGGTTCCTGACAGTTCCCCCCCTGTCATGCACCATTTCCCTGAAAGCACTGGAACTTGATTCTTCCTTGCACCCCACCCCCTTTTTAATAAGGAAAGTTTCTATTTTCACTTTTGCAACATACAACATGCCCAGCCCCCCTTCCCCCAGAGAGCTGCTTACAATAATTACCATAACAAAGCCATACCTGCTTTACCTTTCTATTTGTGAGAGAGATTTCAGGCAGCAGCTCTCCTCCACAGTGTTCCATGCGTGATCCACGAGAGTGCAAGAATCGCCACGTTCCAGTTTAATTTGTGTTCGACATATAAACCTGGGGCCGCCTCCAGTCTGCCAGAATTTTGCACGAGGGATTCACACACATATTGGAAACTTAAGGTCTATGCAATTAAAGCGGATTAATGTTTTCTGTTGCCCTGGCACAACAAATCCACTAAAAATAATAAACGTTATAAAACAACATTTTGCAGTTAGGAATGTGATGGGGCACATGCACTGAAAAAATGTGGGATTGCTGAATAATGGGAAGATGTATCATCTCAGTGCAAGCAAATTATTATTATTATTTATTTATTAAATTTTTATACTGCCCTATACCCACAGGTCTCAGGGCGGTTCACAGGATAAAGTCACAATATAAAAACACAAAAAAATTAATCTAAATTTTAAAAAAATCAGAATGCCTGCTCAATAAACAGAGGATCTGGGGGAAACTCTAGACAACCATTTTCTATCCAGTGGAGTAGGAACAAAGGAGAACAAATTCAGTTCATTTTGTCTTAGATGTTTTAGAATGTTTCCTGCTATTGCTGAGATCAGCTGATTGGGGGGATCTAATGAATGTCCTGGAATGAGAATTAGAACAGGCAGTGAAGAAGAAGAAGAAGAAGAAGAAGAAGAAGAAGAAAGAAGAAGAAGAAGAAGACAGAAGAAGAAGAAGAACAACAACAACAACAACAACAACAACAACAACAACAACAACAACAACTATTTATACCCCACCCATCTGGCTGGGTTTCCCTAGCCACTCTGGGCGGCTCCCAACAGAATATTAAAAACACGATAAAATATTTCAACATGTGTGGATCCAGAATTGGCCTCCACAGTCACTTATTAAGGGCTCACTGTTAAAGCCATCTTTATGGAAGACAATCCTACTTGGTTACGAGTGATCGCCAAAGATCGCCAGAAGACAAGACCGACATTAGACAAGTCAGACTTGCTGAAATCAATGGTCTTCAGTACATTTATTTCAGTGGGTCTGCTCTGAGTGAAAGAGTTAGCTGGATACTTAAGCAGTACCCGCGCTAGATATAAGCCCTGCTTGTGAGCAAATTCTTCCAGTCAAACAACAGCTCAACAACCACCCAGAGTTGCATATATGGAAGCCCATTTAAAATGTAGCAACCATAGCGGAAACGGCTGTACAAAGGACAAAATCTAATTTTAAAGAAAAGTGGGCTAGCAGATTAATAGATAGCTAAGCCCTGCTACTCACTGAGCAAATTGCAGTAATAAGCCAGTACAAACAGTACATCAACAACCACCCAGAGTTGCATGATATGGAAGCCCACCTAATCCCAATGTTGCAACCATAGCCTTCTCCTTAAACGGCTTGTGCTGCTTGACATGCTTTTAGTATCTAAAATTTTAAAGAAAA
The DNA here is from genome assembly GCA_900245905.1 of Lacerta viridis. NCBI lineage: Eukaryota > Metazoa > Chordata > Lepidosauria > Squamata > Lacertidae > Lacerta > Lacerta viridis. The sequence continues at coordinate 5,755 of OFHU01001663.1, read as the reverse complement.
GTGCTCTGATAGATAGGCTTATAGGTGCTAAATTCTAGCTATTGTACTCACTTGCTGGTGCAGTAATAATACGTATTTATTGCTGATTCACCACCTTCCTGAGCTTCCTTCTCCTTAAACATTGTGCTGCTTGACATGCTTTTAGTAGCAAAATGCTCTGATGATAGGCTTATAGGTGCTCCATAATTTTACCATTGATACAATAATGAAACTCTATTTCAGCACATTTTCTTCGGGTTATTCCGTAGCAATCCCCCCGTTGTGATAATATGCACATGGACATGACCCCAGTTGTTCTTTTTTTTTTTTAGGGGTGGAAGGTAATTTTTTTGTTCGAAAGGAAGAAACGGAATTACAATATTTGTTTCCCGAGCGGTGTGAGAAGTATCCTATTTATAAAGTACGAACAGAATGCTTCCCATTGCAATATATACATAAATATCTTGCAAGTATTGCTTGCAGAGGGTTTTGGTGCATTTTCTTTTGTCGTACAGGACTCCCATGCTGTGCTTTGTCCTATAAACGTGTTGTGAAATTAAAGGAGCAGCTACGTTTAACTCATGGAAGCACTTGGTCAACACAGACCATGGGTGAAATCCAGTGCTACTACTCTGCTCATGGAATGACTTTTGATGCAGTGGAGGTGGGTAGTTTTAAAAAGAAGGGGCCTTTAAAGGAAGATGAGACAAATTCATGGATGAGAGGCAGTGGCGGAGCTTCATGCTCCGGTACCGGGGTGGGTGGGTGGCAGAGAGCAGGTGGGGCAGGGCTGGTGTGCATCCCGGGGGCGTGGCACGTCGCCCACAGAGGTGTGGCTCGCCGCCTGTGGGGGCTCGCCGCCTGTGGGGGCATGGTGCCCAGCACAGGGGGCAGCCGCCGTGATGGCACCCCACCCCACTGGGATTATGGTGCTGGGGTGGTACGCTCCCCCCGCCCTCCTCTTCCTCCTCCACCAGTGAGGATAGGACTATCAGTGGTTGCTAACCATGATAGCTGTTCACTGCCTCTGCGGTTGGAAGCAGGAGTGTGCTTCTGAATACCAGTGGCTGGAAACCACAGGACCAGAGCAGGAGGGGGCAGAGTGGTGTAAGAGCGGTAGACTCGTAATCTGGGGAACTGGGTAGAGCGGCCCGCTCCTCCACATGCAGACTCGTACTAGTCACACAGCTGGTGAACTTTGAGTAGTCTCTCAGCCCCACTCACCTCACAGAGTGCTCCTGTTGTGGCATGCAGGAAGGGAAAGGGAGACCTTGGGCTAGTCACACTCCTTTGGGTATGATGAAAGTCTCTCAGCCCCACATATCAAATCACAGAACTCTTTGCTTCCTCCTCTTCTTCTTGTGAGAGTTTGAGTCTAAAGGAGAATGTTAGCCGCTTTGAGACTCCTTTGGGTAGTGATAAAGGAGGATATCAAACCCAAACTCTTCTTCCTCTTCTCTTGTGAGAACACTTGGATGTTGAGTCTTATTAGATGGGTCATGATCCAGCCTCTGAGAACAGGATGTTGGATTAGATGGGTCATTGGCCTGATCCAGCAAGTTCTTATCATGTTCTCATATTCTTGTGAGGTTTTAATTAAGATAAGATCCCCCCACAACCCTACACCTCCATGTATCCCCTCCCCTTCTGGAGGGAACCCCACCCCAAACCTCTGGAAAAGATTTGGGGGACTTCATGTGGGATGAGGAATCAGAGATAATCAGCTCTCCTTCTTATATTAGTAAACAATTATGCTAGATCAAATTATGCTAGATCAAAATTATGCTAGATCAAAAGCCCTTCTGTGAGCAGAACAGAAGCACTGAATGCCACCCTAGGTTGCAAGAGTATGAGAGCTTTGCTAGGTTGATTTGGGTTACTTTTTTCTAAAAATGTTAAGAAGGTTTGGGGGAGGGTTGATGGGGGAAGGAGAGAGATGATCTTGATTGACCCAGGGTTCATTTCCACTATTATATGTCTCCAACATCTCATATTCAGAGACCAGCCATATTTCAAACAAAATAAAAAATAAAACAATCCTTCTAGGATTCTGGAAATACTGGAAGGCTTTTTTTATTTTTTATTTTGTTTTGACTATGCCAGACCAACATGGCTACCTACCTGTAACCAGCCATATTTAGACAAGGATGTGAACCTTCAGCTGTCTCCACTCATGGCAGCTGGTAGGACTGCTCTCTATAAATGTGTCCAATCCTTTTTAAAAATACATTTAAGTTCATGGCAAGCACAATACATTCTAAGCAAGATATCTCAAACTTGTCCAAAAATGGAGGAATAGTTTCCCCAACATTCTCTACCTATTCATCCATATTCAGCCGTTGTGACCCAGCTGCCCGGCCACAATGCCACTCACTGGGAAAAGGTGAGTGGGCTTCCTGTGATGGGAACTGAGAAGGGTAACCTTACACATGGAAATATGTTGCCCTTCTGAATGATGTCACAGTGAAACCAGCTTCACTGCAGAATCCCTTTAAAAATATGGCACGTCTAGACCCATGACCACTATGCTTTAAATTTTAAATGACATGGTGTGGGTTGGTACAGCCTCCACATGATGGATTCATGTGTGATGTTGATTGCCCTTCAGATGTAAGAAATACCAAAAGTAGACATTCTTTTCCAATACGTCATCCAGGTGAAAAGCCATCGTCTGCAGTGCACTTCTGTAATCGATGCCGGGCTGTTTGTGGTCATAGGTGGTGACCTCGTTTTTTAATATGGCCACCTTTTTCTGTGTGTATCTTGTTTAAGCAAAACGTGGCCATTTTCATTGGCATTTTCATATATTAACCTTTAATGCATCAAGAATGAACAATATATCACTATGAACAATATATCACTACTGACCTTCTCCTTTTGCTACCACTTGTTTGCCATTTACTCTACTGGGACTTCTTCGAATTGCTTTAACGGAGGCCCGAAAGAACACATTTCCCCCCAGTGTGTTTTAGTGCCCTGGGCTGTAACAAGGTTGATTTGCTTTTTCATTGTGGATGCTTTATTTTTTTCCTGGAGAACTTTAATGCACAAGATTCTTTAAAAGCAGCAAGGGAGTTTTCGAAAGTTAATTGTGCAGTGAGTACAGAAAAGGTAGTGTAGAAGTTCCATAGCAATTATTTCCATTTGTAATCTTAAGTTCTGAATTATAGATGCCTATGTACTTTTCATATCTTCCACTGTACATTTTTATTATAAAAAATAGCCTTGTTCATTCACAGTGAATTCTGCACAAGGCAAGGAAAGAGCAATTGCAGTTGCATTTTCACAATGAAAACATTCTGAATAGAGGACATGCTGCTCAGATCCATCAAGGGGAAGATTCTGCAGTTGCTGACCTTCAACCATGAATGAAATTCCTTTTGAAAATGTGATCCTGGCGCATTTAACACACACACACACACACACACACACACACACACACACATCTGCACCACCACATTTCTCATCAAATGGCGAGAAGAATGGACACAATTCTCAGAGGAACTAAATTGGCAGTCTGCGATTCTCTAATATAAATTTTAAAATAGCTTTTCCTTGTGTTGGTAGAACTTTCTGAGGAGCGGACAGTTACAGCATGCCTTACAACAGGAATGAGGGACTTGTGGTTTTCAGAAGTTGTTGGACTCCAACTCCCATCAGCCCCAGCCAGCCTAACCAATGGACAAGAATGATGAGAGTTGTAGTCCAAGAACATTTGATCGACCACAGGTTCCCCATCTCCATCTTAAATATATTTGTTGCATTAACTATCAATGGGAGTTCCACTATAGGCTTCAAAAAAGGTGAACCACACTCAGTCTTACATTCAATAAAATATTTGTTCAGTCTGGCATTTATTTTTTCTTCTATATAACCCCCTCAATAACACTTTGAATTATTTTGACTCCTAGGTTATGTCACACATTTTTGCATGATTCCCCCCCCCATTCATTCATAGAATCATAGAATCATAGAGTTGGAAGAGACCACAAGGGCCATCCAGTCCAACCCCCTGCCAAGCAGGAAACACCATCAAAGCATTCCTGACAGATGGCTGTCAAGCCTCCGCTTAAAGACCTCCAAAGAAGGAGACTCCACCACACTCCTTGGCAGCAAATTCCACTGTCGAACAGCTCTTACTGTCAGGAAGTTCTTCCTAATGTTTAGGTGGAATCTTCTTTCTTGTAGTTTGAATCCATTGACAGATGGCTGTCGTCCGCTTAAAGACCTCCAAAGAAGGAGACTTCCACCACACTCCTGGAGCAAATTCCACTGTCGAGAAAACTGTCAGGAAGTTCTTCCTAATTTCTGGAATCTTCTTTCTTGTAGTTTGAATCCATTGCTCCGTGTCCGCTTCTCTGGAGCTAGCAGAAAACAACCTTTCATCCCATCCTCTATATGACATCCTTTTATATATTTGAACATGGCTATCATATCACCCCTTAACCTTCTCTTCTCCAGGCTAAACATACCCAGCTCCCTAAGCCGTTCCTCATAAGGCATCGTTTCCAGGCCTTTGACCATTTTGGTTGCCCTCCTCTGGACAACCATTCATTTTTTTCTGCTCTCAGAAGGAGGCTCTGCTCATGTCCTGAGCATCGTTTTGTGCGGTCTTGCTTAATTTTACTCCAAGAACACTCTTTTCCCCTCTTGACTGTTATTTTTATTTCGATCTAAGGGTAATTGTAATGGCGTGCAAATTCCCTCATCACCCTTTCCTAGTCATTATTTTCACTTCACTTCTGTGTCCCAAGATTGAATATTTAATGTGCAAATGTCCCCATGGTCAAAAACACAATGTCAAAGTTTTAATCCAGAGATGCCAAAACATCTCCGAGAAGCTTCACGGCTCTATCTGGAAAAGCATCTCTCCTCCTGCCTTTTGCAGGTGATGGGAGAAGAAGCAGAAGCAAGTGGTGTTCATTTGCCTTCTCCTTCCTCAAGCACAGGGTTTCCGAAACTTGGATCTCTAGCTGTTTTTGGACTACAGCTCCCATCACCCGCAGCTAGCAGGACCAGTGGTCAGGGATGATGGGAACTGTAGTTCAAAAACTTCTGGAGACCCAAGTTTGGGAAACCCTGCTCTAGCATGTTGTACATGTCAATTTTCAGATTGTACGCTTCTCAGGGAAGAGTTGGCTCATTGGTGGCAGTATATAAATTTTGAGAGGGCCATTTGCATTCAGGTTGGATGTCACTCAGGTGAGCTTGGTGATTTATTTTTTTTAAGGGATGCAACTGGATGCCAATTTATTGTTGGTGGCAAAGTCAGAGTTGTAAGAAGACATCTTTTCCCATTCTGCCCTGAATTTCCCACACGAAGCACTGTTTCTGTTTTGCTGCAGTTTGTCTTCTACCAAAAAAACCTGTCCTTCATCTTTCTGTCCACTGCAGCACAATTAGGTAACCTTCATAACGTATGTAATTTATAATGTAAATAAGGTGTGACATTGTCAATACATTATTTTGCCCCTCGCAATGCAAAGGAAATAGAAAGCAAACAGAGGGTAAATGTAATCAGTTAGGGCCTACCTATAATTTATGGAGTGAAATCAAACAGCAGCTGGATTTGCTGGATTTATTTCCATTTCTGATGTGGGACAAATAAACAAATGTCAGTAATTTCTGCTCCTGTTTCTGGCAGTTTTCTAATGCCCCTAGTGACAATATTTCCCAAAGTTTCAGTGGTATCCACCATTTTCTGCTTTCCCTGATTCCCTAGATTATGGGTGGCTAACCCCTTGCCCAGGGGCCTGATATAAACGTTGAGAGCTTT